>PVIR01024582.1:0-25751 GCA_004026965.1 Petromus typicus | reverse complement strand
TGCCCTTGAAGGATATAGTCATTGTGAGAGTTTGCAGTGCTGAATGCACATTAAGTGTCATCTCCGCCCCCCAAAAAATAGTGATTTGCATCCATAGCTGCACTTATTTTCTTTTCAAGTGCATCATATATTGTTAGAAATAAAACAAATTCTGTATAAAAATCATTACTGCATTTACAGTAGCCGTTTGTCAATATGCATTTTCCTACAAAGTCAGAATTAAAAAGACTAATAATAACATAAAATTTTATCATGGAGTAATTGGCAAAGGGTGTGTTCTGCAAAATATTGAACACAAAAATGGTGTCAATACAGGCAAAGTGTAGGTATTACCCTTCTAAGTGAGAGCTCCAGGCATCAGTGAGGGGAGCCAGGAGGTGGCTTCCTAGGACAACTCAGAAGCATATGTATGTTGCAAGGTGACCTTGAGAAAGATTCTCCTGCTCCTGAAGATGAAGCTATTTGGTCTCTCTGCCAGCCTAATCCACCACACAGCCCTGGCACGACATGCAAGGAGAGCTAATCTTTCCTCCTTCCCATCTGGGGGGCTTGGGGAAGAGAGCAGCAGCAGCTGCCAGCCAAAGCCCAACAGGAGGATAAGCAGAAAGGGCAAGGGCAGCACTACCCGGACAGACACGTGTGTCTCTGCTCTGTTCCTCCCAGGTCCCTCTCCATCAGCCCCAAATGACAAAGCACCAGCGGAAAGTGAGTCTGGCAAGCACACGGCCAAGAAAACACAGCGGTGTGGAGCAAGGTGACTAACCTCATCAAGCCATCACAAATTAAATACTGTCTGCACAGGAGAGTTCAGCCTGCCTTGCTCTGGGTATGGAAAGCCCGGACTTTCTGCGCTTTGGCCAGATAAGAAGCTGCGAGCAGGCCAGTCAGCACAGGTGAAATGCGTGGACCACAGCACAGCGGGCTTTGTGTGAGGCTGGCAACTAATTGCCAACAGCACACACCAGTCACTTGGGCAGGTCACCACCTGCCACTTCAGCGGCACAAACACGCACCCTGGTAAACTGATTGAAGGCCCCTCTCTTCTCCACTGAGTGGCAATTGCAGAATAACAAGTCACTGGGGGAAACATGGAATTCCACCAAGTTTTTGTCTCAGTGCTAGAAAAGGGTGCTGTTCACACTCACTTCCTTCCACAGGGATGAAGAGACTTCATTAAGTGTGGTTTGTGAAAGGCTTTGAGGCTGTCTGATGAAAACAGTTCAGAGTACAAATTATTATTGTTAATTAATTCCTGCCCATGAGTTATTTACTCTGTGTTTTCAGGACTGGGAGCCCTTGTGTGCTGGCTGGTAAAACGATGCATTCTTCCTCTGTTTACCATGTCTCCCTCAGACATTGACTCTCCCCATCCTTGTTCCCCCTCTTCACTTTTCCTTCTTCCTCTTCCTCTCTACCTGGAGCTAAGCACATAGCCTCTTTTCCACCTTCATAACCAGCCTTTCCTCTAGATAAGAAGATAAATCTTTATCAATTTAAATGATAATGTAAACTGGATAATAAGAAATCTAAAACAGAATATCTCTACACTTGGCAGAGAATAGAGAATGCAAAATCTCTTTGGATAAAATGTATGCAGTTAATCCTGGGAAGAATAATGAGATGAATGTGGAAGACTTTCTGCTCAGGTGATTTCCACCAGAGCACACTCACGACCTCTGAAGAGCAATAACACGCACTATCAGAAGGTCTCCAGAATGCTCAGCATCCACCCTCCAGGTGAGGAGTCCTCTTCAGTACCATTTCACCCCTAAAATCAAAGGAAAAGCCTGCCCAACTTTAATTTCTCCAATTAGTAGAATAACAAGCCTGTAGAATTTCTAGAATAAAGTGTGCCTCAGAGATTTTCAAAACAGGGAGAGCACAGGCATGAGGAGAACAAAGCGGCTGGGGGAACAATGCTCATCTTCCCATCTTGGCTGCCACCTGGCGCTCACCAGGCTGGCATCTGAACCAAGGGCACTGTGGATGTGAGACAAGAGAATCCCCAGTGAACTGTAGCTTTTATGAATAAATTCTACTTGCCAAAATTGGTCGGCTGTTTGTGGACATTGATTTATTTTCTCTGATTCTTTGTGATTGTTAGATTTTGGATGGTGCTTACTGATGTGAAAAAGCCATCTAGTATTGCTGATAAATCTAGAGATAGCAGCAGAGGTCAAAAAAGGGGGAAGGAAGGAAAGAGAGGAAGGTGTGCTTGTGGTAAAACTTACTATCAAGGGCAGGTCTTCATCCTCATTTCTATGCCATTTCACGTCATTCTGTGATTGTGAAATTAGTTGAGTAATTTTCTCATGCTCATTTTTCCTTCCAGAATCAAGGATAGAATGGCGAGTGGAACAAAAGGGTTTTGTCCTATCTGAGGGTTCACACATTCCTGCTTGTTCCCTTGTTACTTTTTTGCCATCATTTCCCTTAACTCTGTGTGTGTGTGTGTGTGTGTGTGTGTATCTGTGTGTGTGTGTGCTCAGATACACCTGTGTGTGTGAGAGAGACAGAGGCAGAGAGAGATAGATACAGACAGGCAGAGAAATAGAGAGAGGGAGAGAGAAAAAGAGAGACAGTGCAAGAAGTGAGAAAAGGCCGGAAATGAGGGATGGGGGTTGTTTGCAGGCTGGCATGGTAAGTGCCCCTGAAGACCAGGGCCTTTTCTTGCACTGCTTTGATTGTGTACACCTGACATTGTCAAGGTCACATGGATGGGAGCATTCACTACCTTCAAAGTGAGCCAGAACCCCGCTGATCCACTCAGTCTCAGTGCTCCTCTCCACTAGAGTCCTCACACCAAGCTCGCATCTGGAGGTTGTGCTAAAAAACGAGCACTGAACCCAGTTTCACTTCCAGGTAAACAGCCAGGTCACTGAGGAGGAGACAGAGGTGGCAAGGAAAGGGTGGCAGGACTCTGCTGACCTACCATGATTGTTTCCACCTTCAGATCACAACTCTTGGAATGTTACACCTAAAATAGGTCAACAGGGATTTGGGATAAAGTGGAATAAGCTTTAGTTAATTATCCCAATGAGCAGAATGCCTGCTTTCAAATCCTGAGTTGGATTTAATCACAGAGGCTGAGGATATCTTCCAACACCCAAATCCATTTGAAAATTGACCAGAGAGGCATTCTATCTGAAGAGATAGCTTTTCAAAAATCAGGTAGCAATGCACAATTATAGACACAGGAACTTCCAAGGGCTCCTTCCCATGCTGGCTCCTGGTGTCATTTTAGGAGCAATGCAGCAAATGGAGCTAATGGAAAAGCACTGGCTCTGATCATTTTTCCACATCCTCCCTGCCAGGCTGGGTCTCCTTAGTAGAACCAACCTCAAATTCAATACAACAGAGTCGCAAGAGTAGACAAAGAACATCTACAATCAATCAGTGGGAAGACATTAATAATAGAAATGCTATAATGCGGGAGGAGAGACACTGAAAAGTTTAACTTTCTGTATTTCAACTTATCTTTATTCTTCAATAATCTTGCATGAATGAGGGCCCAGTGCACTTCACTTCTTTTAAAAAAGGATATGAATCTCCCCTCACCCAGTAAATTGCTGCTAAAAAAACTGACTTTTGCCATGGGTTAATAGAAAATTGATTTATTTTAAGAAAAACCTAAAAAATTACTAGAGATAGCAGTTTGAATTAACCTCTACTAATAGCTTTTAAAAAAATCTTTCTATTATTTTTAATGATGAAAACAGATCCAGAAAAGAACTTCCTCAAACTCCACAAACATTGTCCGGCACAGTGGTGAGGAGCCTACTCCCTCCACTGAAAGGCACTGTCCACAGCAGGTCTGGTGCTGAAACTCTTCCCCAGATCCTATACTGCCTTTTATTTGTCTGTCTCCACGTTGCACATCCTATAGTACATTTATATGTAGAAGGTAAGAATTATACCCATTTCGGCACTTCTGTTACAAATCTCCAAAAACACTACTATTGCTTTGACGAGTCCCAGGCATGTAGCAGATGTCCCATAAGTGGCATTAATAAATGAGTCAGTCTAAAAGGCTTTTATTACATACCCAATGTGTGTGAAGTATTCTAACAGCCTCAGGAAGCCTATAAGAGAAGAGAAAGAAGAGACATCAGCAAAAGACATATTCAGAAGTAACAAAGTAGAGAGTCAAGTGAACACCACATTCGTCATCCAAATATTCTATCTGAACACAAAGGATGAAGATCTCCCCCAGAATAACAGGTGGAAGCCTTCACAGGGAGAGGGTGAGGTACAGTTGGATTTGAGAGCAAGGTTAGAGCTCTGGGGCTGGGGATTCAGCTCAGTGGTTCCGGTGCTTGCCTTGCAAGCCCAACAGCCCAAGTTCAGTCCTCAGAAACCACATGGAACAATGCCAGGAGTGGAGACTTGCACCCAGCAGCAAGCGGTACCACATGCCACAGGCCGGGTGTGGTGGCTCACACCTGTAATGCCAGCACTGGGAGGCAGAGGCAGGACTGCTGAGCTCGATGCTGAGTTTAGAACCAGCCTGAATGACAAAGTGAGACCCTATCGCAAAAAAAGAAAACAAGCAACAAAAAAAGATTAGAGCTCTGCTACAATACAGAAGAAAAGAGACTTCAGACTACATGAGAAATAATTAGCACTAGAGTAACAGTGAGTCCAGATGACAGCCATAGACTAGTGTCTACTTCAACAAGGGATGCCTAGGCTGGTGTGGCAAAAATCAAATCCAAGTTTTCCCCCCAGAATCATTTCACTACTGCTAGAATTGATGCACTTTTTCTACCACCCAGGAATCAGAGAAATAAAGTCACTTGCAAAATCAAGTTTATCAAGCATTCATGGGATCTCAACTCCCAAATACAAGGCAGGGAGGGATCCTCAACTTCCCCAATCTCATTCCTACAAAATCCTCGTCCCACCGACATCTTGAGGAGCCATAGACAACCACACGCTCAAACTTCCTGACAGACTTTCAAAGCAAGAATGTTACTTTCTAAGGTGAGAACGGATATGAAAAATTTCAGCCTAAAGAGTGATTTCCCCCCCCAAGGCTGTCATGAGCACCTGAAAACAAGAGTTTATAATGGAAGTGCCATCGCAACTGCAACTACACGCCTTGAGAGTGTGACTCTGTCCTCAAGTGCAAGCTCTATAATAGGAAGCATTTAAATGATGTTTGGAAGGACGTCCAAAATATGTAGTCATCTTTTTCTAGATCATCACCTCTCCCAATCTGTTCTGTTTTCAGCAAAGATGACACACAAGTTTCATGAGAAAAAAAAAACAGTGCAAGAATAGGAAGTTTTGTAACTGGAAAAGAATCAATTATGAAGGACGCTGGTCTCTGACTCGAGGCAACTGTCACAAAGAGGCTGTGATAACCTCGGGGCTCTTGAAGAGTTCACCAGGGCTCAGTTCCCTCCTGGCCAGCCCCTGAGCTCTGAGCACAGCTGGAGCCTTGTCCCAGAGCCAGCTATCTGAACACCCACTGAGGCTTAGGATATACAGGACAGGACTGGGCTTCGCTATTAGACAGCATGGCAAAGAAAATAACTAACTCTTTGTTAAGAAGCTGGAGCCAGTGTTAACACCACAGGTGATTATTTCTCCAGCCATCCTATAAACCACTTAATTGTTCTGCTTCTGTGTGCCAAAATCTTATGAAGCTTTGTTGAATTAGGAAAAATGTCCCAAATTAAATGAGGGAGAAATTAAATTCTCATAGGGCATCAGGTAGAAAAAAAATCAGAAGAAAATAAAAATCACCCCTACAACAATAGGAAAATATGTGCACACATACACATATGTACTTTCACATATATATATATATATATATGCGCATATATTAAACTCAAGAGTTACAAGCAAGTCTTACACTGCCCTGCCTATGCCTATATGAATGTCCTATCAATATTAAAGAATATTACCCCCAAATCTGTTGTTTCCAGTCTTTTCTTGATGCTAAATAGGGGCAATTTAGCTGATTTTTTGCAAGACTTTCCATTCACAGAGTTCCAATCCTCTTTGCAGGGCTTACCAACTCAAGAATAACAAAACCCCTTCTTCCACATCAAGTTTTAGACAGCATGTACCAGCGTGTGTTTGATAAGACAGCCACTCAGAAAATTCCACATGGTGAACCCTGTGAATACTCACAGTGTGTATTTATACACTATCAGCTCTGGGAAATCCTGCAAAATGTCAACAGACTTTTTTAACTATCTCCCAATTTTTAACCATCATCATTGCCGCTTAATTCTAATTGTTTTGCTGACATTATGTTGTTCATAGAGACGAACTTGGAAAATTCAGGTATATAGTCAATGTGCATTACATGTGATCGCAGTAGAGGGCCAGATCCAAGTAGACCAGGAGAGGAGGCAATGCCACGGAAGGCTCCATTGCTCCCTCAGCCTTGTATTTCCATGTGGAAAAATATAGAAAAATGTATCCTACCTCCATCCCTGCTTCTCACTGGGTCTGCTGTCCTTGGTGGCCTGGTAGGGCAGCTGGGACAAGGACAAAGGGTAGGAAGACATTATGTTTGATTCTAGGGTCAAGTTTTAACAATTGCCTTTGGCTGATAGTCTAAAATAGTGTCCCAGCAATTACCCCTCCCAATAGAAGAAGTTCAATTTCCCCTCTGCCCTCTTCATCTACCTCTCCAATAGTTTCAAACCTGAGAGAATAAAAAAGAGTAGCTATCAACTCTCAATTCTCCTTTCCCACCTCAGTCCTGTAGCTCTGATGCTACCACACTGAGCTCATGTCATAAAAATACCATTTGAGATTTTTTTCCATAATCAGGAAAATGTCTCTGAGATAGTACTGATAATGAAATGTACAGGTAACCAGCTTATTTTTTAATTTATTCCTAATATTTTATTTTTTAAATTTTTAGCATATTTGCATTAATCATGCTTATTAATGCATAGAGTAAATTCTGTGGCTTAAAGTTCTTTTCAAACTTTTGTACACATTTCTGCCATTTGCACAGTAAGCTTCCACAGTTGTTCCTGCTCTGACGTGAAGATGAGAACATTCTTCCGCAGAAACATGTCTGGGGGGAAAGGGGATGCAGTGAAGCCCTACCAGGATGTGGGGGGAGAGGAAAGGACAGCAGATGAGCTTGGTGAGAAGACAGAGACTGGAAAGGGGAGGCCAGAGTACTGGACAACAGAACCAGAGCTCATGGTGATGTGGTTGATAAGAGGCTGCAGCTCTTGGCCACTGCCCAGGCCCTAAGAACCATCACACCCAGGCAGCAGGCCTAGGGAAGGTCAAAATTCAAAACTGAACACATGGCTTCTGTTGAATGCTTGTTACTTTCACATCAGGCTGAAGCTAAACCATCATAAGTCAGAGACCTTTCAGGGGGGCGATGAAGAATGCACATCCACGTGAAGTGAGAACTTATGCTGGATAATGTGCCAGGGCCTCGTGGAAATGCTTGGGGAAGCAAGTCAGAGCTTGGGATGCAGGGACCAAAACCCATGACTTTGAATTCTTCTCTCCTGCTTTGGATATATATTACTGTATGCAGGAAAATGTTCTAGCTTTTCTTTCCTCACTTGGAAAAATATCTGTGATGATCACCTTATACAATTGTCTTGAGGGACCTAGAAAGAATATAACCCCTACAAAAGACTTTTTCCTGCAAATAATCTGCTGAATAACTATGAGCTATTATTAGTACTGATTCTACTAGTAATTATACCACTGTAGCTACTGCAATAACATAACTACTGACTGACTAGAGACTCGAGGTGCACTTTCTATAGGCGGTGTTCAGGAAGATCATCTTCCTATTCAAAAGACTCACTAAGCACATTGCTCCTAACCCACTGATGAGGAGGCTGAAGATCAAGGCAATAGAGTAATGTATTGAAGGTGCTTACTTATAATGGAGGCTGACTTTGAGTCCACTTTCCCTGGACTGGTGTCGCCCAGGTTTGCACTCTGCTCTCTTGATCTCTCCTTGGTGAAAACCATTTAAACCATGAGACACAGGAACCCAAGACCTGGAAGACCTTCCATGCCATCGAGCACATCTGCAGTGGCCACTTCCATAAACTCTGCCATATAGAATAAAAATTTAAGAATTGGCTTTGATCTTCTCATTTTCCATGAGCTTTTTTCAATCACCTCGTTTCCCAGTCATTTAAAAAAATTGACAAAACCAGATAAGTTTCTAACCTGCTTTGCTTTCTTTTACAGAGATATTCCTATCTCTCACCAGCTCTGTGTGCTGGATTGTATTTACCATTAGAAATTTGACCTGCAGACTTTTTAAACAACTGCCTTGCTTTTGCAAGTTTACTATGACTTCATTATCATTATAGTGGACATTAACACCTTGTTCTGCTGGCCTTCCAATGTACTAGGTCACATTACACAAAGATGGACTCAAAATTTACAATTCTGTCAGCTTTGTAAGCATAAGGTCTTGAGTTCGATATCACGTACTGCAAATAAATAAATAAATGCACTTTAAATGAATCTTTTCAGGTTATATCTTCTTTATTTGAGTGAAAACTTTGTTAGCCTGCTCATGAAGAAAACAGATCCTAGGAATCCAGTCTATGAAAAATCACCTATTTATGAACAATTTCCAAGAGGAGGATCCTGTATTATATTAACAAAGTGTTCTTCTCAACAGGGGATTGTTTTAGTCTTAAGAGCACATTTTACAAAGTCCGAGGTACTTTGGTTGTCACCACTGGGGATATTACTGGCATCTAGGGGTTTAAAACCAGAAATTTTGCTCTAACCCTATGACACTCAAGACCACTCTTCCTCCCCAAACAGAATTATCTGGAGCAAAATATCAATAGGCTGGGAAATTTTATTTAATGTTATATTCTAGAAACCATGGATATTTGCAAAGGGCTCTAAAATTTGCACAAGGCTTTTGCTTGTGTTTGATCTTACAACTTTTCTCTGAAGTAAGAATAGATTTCTCGATATCCGTTTAACTGACAAAGAAAGCAGTTAGAGGGCGGCAGCTTGATCTAGACATGGTGCCAGCTCGAAGCCTGAGTCATGCGTCCTCTCTCCAGGGTGGACCTGCCCTGTTACAAACTGTGATGTTACAACTGTTCTATATTATTTAACTAGTTCTTCCCAGAAAAGTTTATATGCTTACAAACACTTCCAATAGTCTATGAAAATAACCAGGACCACATATTTGTTTCCTTCTCAATAATATGATAGAACCTAATAATTTGAAGTTTGTGAGGCACATCTAACATAAATAAAAGTTCTACAATTTATGCTTCGAATCAATGAATACAACCTTACCAATAAGCACACACAATTTACTAGTTGCCTGTGTTCCTTCCATAGCATTCATTACTGGCAGATGGGAGGAATTAGGTTGGTCCATTTAACAGATGTTTTAGAATTCCTACCTGCAGAAGGGACTTCACTCTTACAGGAAGCCTCAGCATGTGGCTTTTATGCAAACAGCCCACTCCCTGCACTTTGGCTCTCTTTAACCAGCCTGCACATACATTACCTACATATTTGGGTGAGATCATGGAGAGAATCACAATGATTTTTTCACTTCCCCACAGTGGCGTAGGACTTTTTTTTTTTTGAAAAAAGGATTTCTACAAAAATTTTTCAGTTCTCTAGAGAAGGGGAAGTGTGAAGAATGAACACAAATGTACTCTTCAGTACAAGTCTGGTGTGTGTGACGTGACTTGAGGATTATCATCTAGAGAATTCCAGCTTCCCAAAGTTGAAGATACAAGACTCCCTGTTCATGGTCTCCTCTCAGACTTTCACTTAATTTCTAGAGCTTTGTTGTGCAGCATTGTGCCTGTGGTTAAGTAGCTACACAGTCTACTTAAAACTGAATTAAGAGAATGGATGTCATGGTAATTGTTCTTACCATGACTTAATTTTCAAAACATAATCTCCTGAAAACATAAAGCAGTCTTGAGGAGGATTATAATTGAGTTGTTACACAACTTTGGTGTAGCAGCAGAATCTGCTAGGCAATGAATGGGTTTTGCGAGCTGTTGAGTCTCAGTTGAAATCTTTGTCTCTCACTTGGAAGGAGAGTCAACAACACAAACATGACACCTGTGGAGACATATTAAATACTGTTCAATATTAATAGCATCAACTGCTGTACAGATTACTGATGTCAATGACCCTGCCCAAAACTTCAGAATAGAGTATGTGCTTTCCTTTAGGAGAGGTGGATACAGGTAAAACCAGGGCGACCATGGGAGCAAAAGGAGTGAGCCAGTGGTGAGTGGCTCATGGACATCAAGCGCAGGCCCAGCCTGCCTCCTCCACAGCTCTGCAGGAGCTAATTCCAGCTACATAAATTCCTAGGCTTTGATCCTCTGGCATTAGGGCATTTCACAGGACACCAAGAAGTCCATGAAAGATCCAGGGGCCAGTTCCAAAATGTTCTGCTCCAACATGCAGCTAAAGGCAGCCCACACTCAGCAGCCTCCCGCCCAGGCATGTGGATCCCTCTGCACAGGAGCGGCCCACAGGAGCCCTGCTCATATCAAAGAAGCGCGGCTTGTGGTCTATGTCTTTTCAAGTCTGCACCATCTGCTCTGGGAACCTCATTATGAATTCATAATTAGCATATATAACAATTATATTGGCATACAAGAAAAAAATAGGATTTAAAAATTTTGGGTGTAAACACATGCCCTTTGTGAAAGCAAGCATATAGTTAAGGTAATTTTTAAATTTTTTTTGTTTTCATTTTCATTTGGCTTTTCTCCTAACACTTGAGAAAATATTTTCCACCGATAATTTTAGTCCTAGGCTGTACCATTCAGCAGAGCCTGATCAAAAGTGAAATGCTAGTGTTCCCTGCCTGAGAAGAAGCATTATAAAATGAAATGGAAGCCAGATGGCTATCAAAGAAAAACAATTAAATCAGGATATAGTAAATCGTCACGTCAGCGAGAACAAGCCTTAAAACCTGAGATTTAGGGTTCAAGGCTTGCCCAACCTCCTCCCAGCTATGTGACCTCAGACAGTCACTCTGGGCTGCACTGACTTGAGAGAAATCACAGTCGTAGCTCTGTCATGATGGGTGGCTGGAGCCAGCCAAGTGACCAGCATCATAGTACTGGGCACACAGGAAAGGGCCGATAGACTCAGTATCTCTCCTCACTGCTTTTCAGCTTTCCCAACTGGGAAGGAGAAGGGTGACCTTTTATGAATAGTTGGACACATATCTGGCTGTCATATTCTGGAGGCCTAATATTCTAAAATGACAAACTTGGGGTATATGCAACTAGACAGATGTGCTCAGTGTGTTTGTGTGTGAACACGTGTGTAGATAAATAAATGAGGAAGTAGAGAGATGATGGATAAATGGCTTGGCAGCCAGAGATATATGCAGTTAGACTTTCATACTCCAGACAGACATAGAGATATGTTTCCACACAGGAAAAAAATGCAAGGACTATTTTTACAAATTTTAATGATTTTCTCTGATAGTGTAATTAGAAAAATAAGGGAAAAAGAAAGTTTAGAAAAATAAAAGTGTGTGAACAAATATAACTAAGAGGGGAGTCTTGGTTTCTTTTTTATTGAAATCTTTATTGGTACATTATATATACACATCATAATTGCACTCCACAATGAGGATTTGTACCAGTACAAGATACAACTTAGTTCTCATTTTTTCCCATAGTCCTACCCACCCTACCACCCCCCTATATACATAAACTTTGTTTCCTTTCTTTTTTGTTATAATCTCATTATTTTTCCCCCTTTACCCTATTTCACTTTGAGTATTTTTCTTGGTTCTTAGTCAACAACAGGAGCCACAGCAGAATGTTCTGAATTTATTTGCAGCCCTGTAAACTGGGTTCAACCACAAAGAGACAGGTAGGAATGGAACTCACCAGCTCACTCCCACACCCTTCAGGATGGTTTGCTAATTTGGAAAAACACAAGTTAATCCTTTCCACGTGGCAAGGACAGGGTGCTCTGAGCATGACAAGAAAACTGACCCCAGTGCCCACGCCAGCTCCAGGACTTGGGATGAGCTGGTCTAGTACCTGTGCAGGATCTCGGAGCTGGCCAATCCCAGACAAGCACTCGTGGGGGTAGATGTTTGCCCCTGGAAATAGAGAAAAGATTCATGGCACATGTCGATGCTGTGTGAGGTAGATTTTTATGAGTTTAATGCTTCTGACAGTTTCTTTTCCCCCTAAAAGCAAAGAAAGGGCTGAGAGCCTCCTGGTGAGTTGTAATTGCTAGTTTCCCATCCAGGCACAGATCGGCACAGCAACAATAGATTCCTTTTTTTCCAAGAAGAGCTGGCAATGGGCAGCAAGCAACATTCAGCCAGTCCAAGCTCTGCACGACCCGTCAGCACAGACTGGCACTGACAGCCAGGGCAACATGGCTTAGGAAAATCTTGCGATGGTGACTATGTGCCAGGACATTGCAGAAGGAGACTGGAGATATATTCAGTGCTGTATGCTACCAAAAATACTAGAGAGATGAGAGTCAGGGTGACACTGAGCCAGTGAGAGCCACCAACAGTGACACGATAGAACCTCAGTGTTTCCTAATCCTTCCCTTCACCCCACTTTAGAGAGTGGACCAATAGAGACACACAGAAATCACAACCAAACTGAATGCAATATCTCTCAGATTAGTCCACTCAGTTATGCTCTACACAGACAGGGAAAGAACCAGCCTGCACCTTGTGCACAGAGGAGGCCCAGAATCATAGAGCTGGATGCTGCTGGCTGCCCCCTCTGTAACTTCACTCACTAGCAGATAGGACCCCACTGGGCTCTGTCACTGGCTGTTTGCTTTGTCCTTCCATTCAGAGGCAAGGAATGGAAAGAAAGATGGGAAGTAATTTCTCCACCATTTTTCTGGTGGTGACAGGCAGCAAATGTACTTCTCTCTGACAAAGGACAGCCCAGATAATAAGTGACTCTTTCTAACATAGTCACTCCGGCAAGTCCGCTGTTAGACTGAGGGGGCTCTCAGAGTCTTACCTCCTCTTGAGGTCTTCCGCAAACTCAGGAGTCCTGGATGTTTGCAGAGGGCCTACTGGGCTCGGCATCTTCCCACCTCATGCCCTGCCTGGATCACTCACTTCCTTCTAATACGCTTGCCTGGCCTAACCAGGGAGAGATGTGCTAGGGGAGAGGAACCTCAGGGTGCCAGGTCTCAGAAAACTCTGAGAAGAAAAACTAGCTCTGGTTTGCTCTGATATTTGGAAAGAACTTCCCAAGTTACGTACATGTGCTTTTGCTCCAAAACTCACACCATCTTGATTTTTTTTTTTTTTTTTGACCGGAACTTGGATGACAGTGTTGAAACTTCATTTTAAAGATCGCCTAGTTCAATCATCCTCTCCCTTTTCACAAATGAGAGAAGTGAGACCTGAAAAGAAGTGAAACTTCACTGACAAGTTATGATGAGTTGAAGTCAACTGGAGACTAGATAAAGAAGATGTGGTTCCTTTATAGAATGGAGTATTATTCTGCCATTAAAAATGCTAAAATGGAGTCATTCGTGCTCAAATGGGTGTACCTTGAGCACATCCTCATAAGTGAAATAAATAGGTCACAGATGTGTAAATATTGTATATTTTCTCTGGTATGAGAAAATGAAGATGTAAATGAGCTCTAGTATACATAGTTGATACTGTGAAATAGAAAATCTTTAAAAGGAAAGAGGGTGTAAGGTTAAATAATGAGGGGGAAAAGAATGTGATAGTAATAAAAAAGGAAACAAAGCTTATGTATATAGGGGATGGGGAGGTAGGGAGGGTGGAGGAAGGGGAAAAATGAGAATCAAGTCATGTTATATTCTGGTACAAACTCTCAGTGTTGAATGTGATGATGATGATGTGTATTCATAATGTACCAATAAAGATTTGAAGAAACAAAAAAATAATTCAGCCATCTCTGCAATGTTGTGCAGTTGCCAGTCATCAAGTCCTTCTTTCTGTTTGTACCATTTCTCCACTCAGAAAGGAGGGAAAAGGTATAGCCTGGTTAATTCAGGGTGGATGGGGGGGTGGGAATCATGAAGACTTCTTGTTTTCTCTAAATCACATTTTGAAATCCCAGCTGAGATGTAAATGCACACACTAGACTCAGCCCTAGACTGAATGCTCTACTTCCTCTACCTGCCTGGGTCCCCAGAAGGAATGACCTCTGAAAGAGGACTGTGGTCCAGACTTTGAGTATGCTAATCTGGCATCATCTGGAGATCTGAGAAGGAGGCTAAAGATGGCCTCCTGAGAGAACAGCATTTTGGTTTCCTAGATGCCTCTTGTTCTTATAGATAATTATCTAGGCTTCCCCCATAGCACTAGTATTATCAGATGCAGCCTGATCCCTCTTAGCATATATGCACAGCACCCATTAACCCCTTCATTTGTCTTAACTAGCATATTCCCTTTGTAGTGTTTTGATGTAAACATTAGATCCCTTGAGAATTGAGTTAATTTCCTGCTTCAAACTAGATATATGTGTGGAGGAATGTAATAAACTTTGCCTTGGCCCAAGAAACCTCCGACCCCTCTGCTGCGCCTTGTTGTCATGTGCCTTTTCTTTTCTCAGTGAGACCTTCTCCCTCGGGGTCCCCAACAGACCCTCAGTGGCTTTGTACTTGATCCCAGGAACCACACACCTGAGGGCCCTCAGACATAACTGATCATGTATGCTATTTTAAATATGTACATCTATACTTTTACTTTTGGTGGTATAAAATTATCAAGGGCATATTCTAGGTCAGCAGGATAGTCACCTTATAAAGAAACACTGCCAAGCAATCACAGGGCTTGTGTTTGTGTTTGTGTTTACAACTTGCATTCTTTTATTACTCAAAGCTAAGGAACAAAAAACAGAGGCTGACTAAATACATAAATTACCCTCTTTCAAAGCGAAGGTCAAATGACCTCAGGGTTCACCGCATGAATGGAGATTTGTCAATAGTCGGTGGCAGAATTGAGTCATCATCTTCCATATAGCAGGAGAAGTGTGCCACACACAAAGGAACACTGGCCATGGCACACAGCAACCACACAGAGCTGCAGTTCAGCTTAGGTAAATATCCTAGGCACCATACAAAATCATATGACAAATTTATATTTTACTTGTTTGTTGTCTCATATGCACTCAGTAATATGTTTCATTTGATTCTAAAATGATATTAGAACTACAAGGATGACATCCCTTAGTTGACTGGACTAATATTGCTGAAATACTTTTATTTACATATGGTTTTATGTGTATCAATTCTCAGGTTTAAAGGTGATGGGGTCTCAAAGCTCAGCTGCTAGAAGTCACTTAGTTCCCAGAACTAAAAGGACAGGTGGGCGCCTGGAAAGCAAACAGAGCTAGAGGCCTGCCAGAGGGGATGTTTGAGAAGTAGCCACAGCCTGGAGAAAGAGAGTCATTTCTGGCACACAGCACTGAAGGAGGCAAAGAACACTGTTACCTATGAGCTTCTAGAATAGCACTTAAAACACCACAGTATAGCTCCTCTTTAGCACTCGGCTCTAAGTTCCCAAGGAACAAGGCACGTGTCTTAATCATTCTTTCATTTCATTCACATCAATTAAAAGAGGCTGTTGTATAATAGCATTCAGTACTTGGAAGGAAGGAGGAGAGGGAAAGAGAGAAAGAGGGAGCGAAGGCCATTTGTCATTACACGAGCTTGCACAATTTATAATTCCTCTGGGCCTCAACACCTTTACAATAAAAGAAGAGAATAATATACAGGTTCTCATGGATCTTGAGAATACTAAATGAGGAAAGAATGTAAAGGCTTCAAGCGCAGTCATTGATTTATTGAAAACAAATAAACGTGTGCATTTACCTACTTATCTGGTCTCCACATACCCACTGGCTTTCAGGAATGGTAAACATTTGAAAACTTGATCTGGCAGCTTCCTAGGCCTACTCCAGAGCCTTAGGAAACAGTGATGTGTCCCCCAGAGATAGATCCATCAATGAATTTTTGTGTTTCCTTTGGGGAAAAAATGATGTTTCCTTCTTGGCTTAGTAGGAGGAGAGAAAGATGTTAAAGGCGTGCAGATGGAAACATGTGTTCTTCCAGCTGATGAGCAAAAACTCATCATTTTATTTTTCCTTCAGATGAATGAAGGAACTTTTTTCAATGAATACATCAGAGAAACAGATTTAATACAAGATACAGAAATACATAAAGATTTATAAGGAGGCTTACAGTAGCCACACACAGAGTCAGGTATAAAGTCATGCAAAAGGGTTGTGTGTGAGCTGAAAACTCAAGAATCCAGTCCAAGGCCTGAAGCCCACTGTCATGTTCTCTGCGAGTCCATATCAGGAAGCCAAAGGGCCTGCAAAGGAGGCTGAAGGCTCTATGCTGGAAATCAGGAGACAGCGTCCAAACTGAAGGTGAAGACTGGAGCTCCTCTGAAGGAACAGAAGTGCGCCTTCCTTCTTGCTTCCCTTTATTCCATTCAGGCCACAAACCTACTCAAGGTCAGTCTTCTATCTTCAGAAAATCCCTGCAGCCATACCCAGAACTATGCTGACCCAATTTATTTGGGTGTTTCTTACTCAAACTGACACAATCAATCATGGTGAATGACTATGCTACTTGTTTGACTGCTACCCCTGAAAACCAGCTAATACTATGGAGGGAGATTTTAGACAAGGACAGAAGCCAAAAGAACATCTAGTTGTTTGGCAACAAAAAGAAATCTACACTTGCTACCTAAAATCAAGTCAAATCAATTTGACCATTAAGCTCCTACCTGAAAGGTCATTCAGTGCTCTGAGTTTTCTAACAACCTTGAACAAGACTAAAATAAATTTAAAGCAAAGAATATGGTACTACTAGAGGCCCTAAACTTTCATGAGTTTTGGCCTTCTATATAAATTCCCAAATGTCCAATGTACCTCTGTTCACTGATGCATTTGGGCCAGAAAGTCCTAAACAAATATCAAACGTCAGTCCATTGATAGAAAGGGATTTGCTTCCAGGTTCCTTCTGTTGTAAACACTACCAACTTTGTGTCTCTGTTGTGTAATATAATAACCTACAAATACCAATGCTACTTATTAATAGACTCATCCTGTTTGATCTCAAACTGTTAGCAGTGGCAAAGCAGGAAACTTACTAGTTTATATAACTAAAATTTCAAATGTATACTTTACAGGGGAGCCAACAAGTTTAACAGTGGTTCATAATGGCTAGAAGTCTGACTTCAGTTCAGTTTTATGTAATGTTGTAAATGACAACAGCAGGAGAATAAACTATCTGAGCAGAGAGGGAATAGCTGCAGACTCTGCAGGCATGGAGGATGTTTCTCTGATCCGAAGATATGTGAGGTTGCTGCTTTTTAAATCTTTCCCAGTGTTTCTGTATCTCTTTTGACATGCTGTATGTAAAATCCTAATGATAGGGCAAAGCTCTAGTGGAAACATTACTTTAAACTAACAGAGTCGTGATACTTTTATTTCCACCCCATCATAGTATCTTATTGCTGATTCATGAGCAGCTGGTGATTTGCTGTGGCTTGCTGGTCTGTCCTTCATTGTTTCTCAGGCCTACTACACCTCTAAGTCAGTTTTGTGGCTTGAGTATACTGTTTTATGCCCATTACTTTTGAATTTTACCACCATTTAAATTTTTCAAGTTAATTTAAAATTTCCTCTATTTCATCTTTGCAACCAGGAACATGTTAGGATTATTTTCACATTTTCTTACGGAACGATGACTAGATAACCATCCAGAGCCTTTTCCTAAAGTGTCATTTGAGGTGGGTATCAGGTTTGCTTACAAGTTGATAGTAACTATCTTGTATTAATGTTTGTAAAAAGGATGATTCATCTAACAATCAAGATCATACTTTCTAAGCCTATGGTTAAATACATCATAGCCAACACAGTAAAGATATCTCACTGAGATCAGCGCCTTTTTCTACATGTCTTAACAGGAAATCATGTTGTCTAGAAGCCTCACTTCTCAAATTTGGTCATGGACACGCAGCCCTAGCATTCTTTGAAAGCATTTTAGAGATGAAATATTTCAAGTCCTACTTCAAAATATTGTGAACACAGGCATTCACTATGATCTGGATTATTCATAGGTTAGTTTATGCCTGAGAACCACTGCTCTGGATGAAAGTATCTGCTGGCCAGGATGGTGTTTGCCTAAAGTCATAGCACTTGGGATCGCCATGAGTTTGAAGCTGTCTGGCTATATATTGATCTTAAGGACAACTTGGAACACATAATATCATCCTGTCTCAAGAAATAAAAGAAAAAAATTAAAGAAAGAAAGAAAGAGACAGAGAGAGAGAGAAGGAAAGAAAGAAAGAAAGAAAGAGAGAAAGGCAAAAGAAAAAGAACAAGCTATGCTTTGGAAATTGGGAGGCTGAAAACCAGGAGGTTACTGATTTACTCATGATTGCTCAGATCCTGTTAGAACTGTAATTTTCAGGTTCATCCTCTTTCAAGACAGCACCATATTTGTCCTCTCCAAGGCTTTAAGTACATCTCTGGTTCTACAAGACTCCCACAAAAATGTACATTACCAACCCAGTACACTTCAGATCTTACTCCTCCACATTGCAAACAGCACTCTAAGTGGCTTAGCAGATTTTTTTTTAAAGGAAGACAAAGCAGTACTTGGCACAGGTACCAGGTGCAAATTTCTTAACTAAATAGAAGAGCAGCACACTCAAACATATATACTCACATTTACATGCATGGTACTTTGATTCAGAAGACCATTAGATAAGCTAGCTTTTTTGTGACCTCATGGGTAAGAATGATTCTTCTCTGTGTAAGGTCAAAGTGTGGTTTAGGGATTAGTATAGGTAACCATAGCACATAAAAAGCCCCACATTCAATTCCCAGCACTATATTAAAAAAAATTAAAGCTCATATGGTGGTACATACTTATAATCCCAACTGTTAAGGACCCTAAGGCAGCAAGATCACAAGTTCAAGCTCAGCCTGAGCAACTCGATGACACCCTGTCTCAAAATAAAACTGTTTTAAAACAGACTGGTAATGTGGCTTGGTGACAGAGTGCTTACATAGCAAATCTCAGGCTCCTGGTTCAGTCTTCAGTTCTGAAAAAATTAATAACAATAATAATAATATTAATATCCCCAGGACTGCCCCCAAAACATCTAGTTTGGGTTTTGCACAGATATCCTGGTTGAAATAATAGCTTTACTGCTAATGATGTGATCTATGAGTTTTTTTTTAACTTTCCAAGATCATTTCCATCTATAAAAAAGAAAAACAATGCATATTCACAATAATAAAATAATACATAATAAATAAAACATAATACAATAATAAAATAATACAAAAAGCACCACTCAGGAGCATAGGGTGCACACAAAAATATTTACTTTTAAGTATTAATCATCTCTTTAATTATCTTCCCTTTTGAGAAAGATTTTTCTCCCCATTTTGGAAGGCAAAGAGAAGCAGAATTAAGATGTGCTACACACATGTGCCAGCTCCACACAAGCAGTGTAACATTATGTACTGAAAACACATACTGATATAAATAAACAAGAGAAAAGGAAAAATATCAGATTGAGATATAGCTTAGTGGTAGGTGTCTAGGGTACACCCTGCATTTGATCTTCAGTGTTGCAAAAGAAAAAACAAAAAGGTAAAGAAAAGATTGCAGTAGAAAGTTATCAGATATAAGGTTTTAGAGGATTTAGAACCCAAACTCACCTCATCACTTGCTCCTCAGTGTCTAATTTACGACCAGAGCTCGTTAGGTACAGGAAGAATTAATTGTTAAATAATGGCTACATGGATGGATGGATGGATGGATCAAGGAATAGATAGATGCATGAGTCTGGACTTTATAACCTGTAAAATTAGATAATTCAACTAAGTGATTACCAAATTTTCTCCAAATTCTGAAATTCTGACTTAATGTTTATGTAATTTTTGGGCTTGGGCTTGGTTCTGACTTCCAGAGATGCCCAAAATTTAAAAATAAGACTACTGGCATATTTAGGAGAAAAATTATGCTGTGAGCCAATGATAAAGTTACTAAACATTTCAGAAGAAATGAAGGGACAGTACTGGGACAGAAGCAGGGAGCACATTCAGCAAGTCCTTCTGGTGGTGAATGTCATCCATTGTTGCCTTCAGCAAACCAGGGAGCCAGAAAATAGGTAAGTGCTAACGACCCCATGGAAAAAGCAGCCTATCTATTTTCATACGCACACCTAGAAGAAATTACACCTTCCTGACAACTTGATTTAGATGAAATGTCATGGGGAAAAGAATGTACTCAATTTTTCAATAGGGAGGGGAAAAAAAACTCCAGTAGGAACTCTGGCAGGTCCTGGAGGTGAGATTTTCTTGATATTAACCTGATGATGCTTTGAGTGTAATAACAACCCTTTGACTTTTATTTGTAAGAATGTTTTCTTCTCAGGATTAATCAATTATAGTCATTGTCCATGCCTGATCCTCCACTGAGCAAAAGCTCAGAAAATATTTCTGGTAAGGAATTATCTCATTAGCCCTTATACTGCAATTCTGGCTAGTAGACACAATAGATTTAAAATTTTTCAATTTATTTCACAGAACGGGGTCAGGCTATAGAAATGTAAAAGTTGTTCAGTCCACCTGATAAAAAGTAGTGAAATCAAATGTTGAACTGATTTTATCCCCAAAGCCAGTGCACTTACCATGGCACCACACCACTTTATGGGATGATGGAAGATGGACTGGGACCTAGATTCATTTATTCTATTAATATTCATTGAGTGAAGGCTGGACACTAAAGACATAATGACAAAAACATAAAATGTAATTGTTTTCCCAGGTCAAGTTGCTAGTAACAAGCTGCCAACTGGAAGAGGATAGAGAAATATCACCCATCTTCCTTAGACAACTAGATAATCTACTGAAGTACTTTGAAAAAACTTATAACCCCCAAAGAACCCACAGGCAGACTTCCAAGCAAGAATGACTCACACTTTGCACTCAGGCAGATTTCCGGTGAATCTGTCCTCTCCCATTGCTTGGCTAAAAACCTTAGGAAAGTCAGGAGAGTCACACCAGTTTCATCACCTCTTCAAGCTAATATATAATGTACATTTGAGGAATCATAACAATTAAAATTTAATCCAAGAAATCCCGAGGGTAGGGCCTGTCACATAGCAGTCATGTAGCAAACTTTATTTCTCTTGTCTTTGTCACTTTCCATCCTGAAAGGTAAAGGCAAGCACCTTGATTTTCTTCATAAAGTCCTGTAAGAAGTGGGAAAAGGAGCAACTAAAAGGAGAAGCACAGTGTCTGGATGCTCAAGTGTCATATGACTGCATTTCAGCCTAGGAGTCTGGTCAGCACATTCTCTGTGGCTTCTCAGACAACGGAACAGAAGCCCAAGAGAACCTGGGCTTCTCTCCTCTGTGGCATTTTAGCCTGGGGACAGCTATGACATCACAGCTAAGGGCTTTTGAACAGCTCTGTCCAAAACCCAGATAGTGGAGTAGACAAATGTTAAACGTCTCTGGCTCCCAGCCCCCCAGGTGCCTTTGTAGAATGCCAAGGATCTTTCCTGAGCATAAGGCCAATACAAATTATTATGTAACCCTATGTGATATTTTGTGGTACTTTTGCGATTTGATTCCAATCTGCCTCTATTCTCTTCCCTGTGTGTTCTCCTTAAGTGACCTCTACTCTATCTAGATTGAATTACTTTATTTTCCTTTAATTTGTTCTTAGTTTCTGTGGTTTAAAAAAATACTGTTTTCTCTCCATGGAATGACTTTTTCCCTTTGCTACCACAATCTTATCTATTCAACAAGACCCAGACCAAACACTCTTCCCTTAAATTTTCCCAGAATTGCTCACCTTTTACCCTGCTGCCTACTGAAATGAAGCTGTACTATCTTTACTCACTCATTTCATGTCATTTCTATTTCTTGTTGCACTCTGATTTTCTTTCTTATATTCATGTCATTTCTACAGAAGTTATAATATCCCTTTTACATCACAACTTCCCTGACTATGGAAACCATATTGGATTCATGTTTATGTCTTTATGGAGCCAACAAAGAATGCTGAACAAAAATTCATTGAATGAATGAAAGTGATGACAGCAGTGATGATGATGAGGAGGAGGAGCAACTTACATTACCTATTTACTATACATCAGCCACCATTCTTTGATTCTTTACATGGTTTACTTTATTAAATCCATTTGATAAGCCTTCAGAATAGCTACAGTTATTATCTTCACTTAATAGATTGCAAAATTGAAGCTCTGGGTGCTAAATTAATTAACTGAAGTTATACAGTTAGGAACAGAAAGAACAAGGATTTCAACCATGTGTTATTTCCTCAGAGACAGTATTATAAGTTCTACCAATTACCTGGCATACCCCCATCCTTGTCTTCCTTTTCTCATAGTTTTAGGAAAGTGCTCCCATAATTTTAGAATTATGTAGCTTCTGAAGAAAATGTTCAGACTCCTTTATTTCCTTTTTTCTTTATCTTCTTTGTTTCCCCTTCTCTTTCAAAAATGAGCCTTTTAACAATACTTAATGAAAAGACATTTGTGGTTAATTCTGACCAGAGCAGTACTAAGAGGACAGCTCCTGCTGAGCCAACACATGCTTTTGATGTAGATCGAGTTCTGGCTGAGTTGAGTGCTTTCAACTTCCTTTTAAAAGGAGTTATTCCCACAGGATTCTATTTAAAGACCTGCAGATAGTCACAAAAAACAGACGGCCTGCGGCAGCACTGTATCCCTAGATGGTAGTGGGAAGGATGGATCCCCTGTTCCTCTTCACCCAAGTCAGCACGGAAAGTCTAGCTGAAGAGTGTGGATGCCCAGAAAAAGGGGTCTACATCGGCTTCTACACCAGTCAGCAGCTAAATGGTTATAAAAGACCAAGGGACAAACAGGTGGCCCTAATAAGATGCAGATGGTATAACTGGGTAAAAAGAGGAGGGTAAAACAACAAAAGAGCCTAATTATGGCATAAGGGAGGGAATGCGGTGTCAAGGAAGTGGAACAAAGAGATTCTGGATTCCCTGAGCTCTCTGCAACTCAGCTTACCCATCTGGAGTGGTCTTCAGGGTTCAAAGACAGGCAGACACAGTCTGATTTAGAGTTTCTTAAAATAATGTGGTCTGCTTTTCTCTCTCTGGCTCATCTGTCAGTGCTAGGACTTGACCCCAGAGGCTTAGTATTGAGCTATGTCCCAACAATCTTTAATTTTTCTTTCAAAACAAGGTTGGGCTACATGGCTAAGCTACCAGGCTGAGCTTAAACTTGCAATCCTCCTGGCCCAGCATCCCAGAGTGCTAGAATTACTAAAGTTCTTGGGACAAGGTTAGGGTCATTTTTTGTTTCCCCTGCCCTATGTTGTCTTGCCATAGCCCAGTGTCTCATTTTTCAGAGTTCACTTTTTTGTTGGGTGCCATGTTTCTCTACAGTATGAATTTTCTCGGCCGTTTCTCTTTATGTCCTGCCTCCATGGCCACAGAACAATTTGTGGGTGCTCAAGGAACATTTATGGGGGTGATTTGGCAGAGATATCTAGTCCCTGTATCCTTGGCATATAGTGCATGATCCATAAATGCTGATTGGAGTGGAAGGAGGAGCATGTGGTCATGAGTCCAATTGCTTGATTTCAGAGAGCTATTGTGTCTTGGCAGGAAGGTGGCCATTTGCAAATTTGAAACATAAATTTCATTTAATTAGTGGCATGAACTAGATGGCCACAGCTGCTGTTTCTTGCAGTGGCCAAGGACCTAGGGGAAAATGGCAGCTACCAGTGCAAAGTGGATTAAACAAGCAGGGAGTAGGGAGAGCTGAATACACGGAGCTCTGCACACTTCTCTGTCCACTGATTCTGTCCCTTTGACGAGACCTCAGAGATGCAGACACACAGGTCCTGGCACCTTTACATCTTCTCCAGGAGAGTTTTGGTGCTTAGTTAACTTGCATTTTTTTAATTTTCCCCAAAAGATACAAATATGCAAAGTTAATCAATCAAGTAGTATCATGTATTGGAATAAGCATAGAGTTTGAAGGACAAACTGAGATAACACTTGAGTCCTTCCACAGATGTTACTCTACAGCCCCTCCTTATTTCTCTCCCATCTACCTTCATAATATCATGCCCTTAGAGTTCATGTACAAGTGTTCAGTAAAGACTTGCCTATTACAGAACCGCTGGTGAATTAACAAGTAATTACCAAATAGTGGACCCATCTGAGACTTATTCAATAATCTCATCCATACTTTAGAAAACTGTGCGGTTAGTATTTCAGGGGAGGAAAGTAAAGGTGGCTGTCACTCTCCAGAGGTCATGAGATTTACGCAACTGAATTTACAACATTTTTCCTATCTTTCAACACTATTCATCTATTATTGTTGTCCCTGCTTCCTCATAAGTGGAATCTTTGGCCTTGGCTATCTAATTTTCCCCATGTCCCATGCATGGGTTTGAAGCTGTGACCCCGAGTGTGATTACTATGCTCTAGGCCACTACACTCAACAAAAACTCAGGCCTGGGCTGAGGATTTAGCTCAATGGTTCCAGTGCCTGCCTTTCAAGTGCAAGACCCTGAGTTCAATCCCCAGTAACCGCATATAACAATGCTGGGCATAGTGGCTCAGGCCCATAGTCCCAGAACTCAGGAGACAGAGGCAGGAGAATTGCTGTGAGTTTGAGGCTCACATGGGCTACATAGTGAGATCAGAGCCATTCTGAATTATAAAGTGAGACCCTGTCTCAAAAAATTTTTTAAAAAGTAAGAAAATTCAGGAGTGACTTGTCAGCCTTTAAATCCACAAGGTCACTCTCTGAATAAAGCACGATTTCAGGCTTTGCAGAATATTTCAAAACATATTAGCTGCAAAATTTTCCTTCAAGGAGCTTGCATTATAAGAAGGAAAGCAGGCAGAAGGGTTATAACATTATACAGCACTGACAACCAGCTATGGTACCGAGAGTTTACCTTCTAAGCTTTCTACAGCTATTAATTGCAGCAATAAAAGAAGACCACTCAAATGACAGGAAGCAGTTCCTTCAAAGCTTGTTGTAGCACCATTGTCATCCACACCACCAGAGCCTGGAAGGCTCTCATACATTGGTAGTGGAGCAGGAGAGCTCTGTGGCAGAAAGGGAAAGGCTTCAGGCACCCTTGATGGGCTGGGTTGTATGGACCAGCTGGTTGGAGAATAACTAGAAACAGGACACCTGTTCTGATTGGCCCTAAGTTGGAAGAAAAACCAAAAAAGTAGGGAAGTGGAAGCTGTTGTTGACTATTGGTAGACTGTTGCTACCATGGTATGGCATGGCTTTCCAGCCTCATAACAGTAAATTGTGTATCAGGGTTCCATCTTCATACACAGTCCAACCTTTGTCTATCTGTGTGTTCAGAAACCATTTAGGCCTACAACAATCATGTTACATGATATTATGTTATCTAGAGGAAACTGAGCCACAGAGGGCTTAATTAACCTGCCCAGCATTACACAAGTCATAAAATAGAAGCAAAATTCTTTTTTTTCATACAAGGTCTCATTTGTAATTCAGGCTGGCCCTAAGCTCAGCCTCAAACTCATATCACAGCAATCCTCCTTCCTCTCCCTCCTGAGTGCTGGGATTACACACATGAGCCACCATGCCCGGAACTGTGGTATGTGGTACTGATGGCTGCTGGGCGTAAGTCTCCATGCCCAGTATTGTATGTGGTTAACCAGGGATCGTACCCGGGTCCTTGTGCTTGCAAGACAGGC
>PVIR01024581.1:0-25689 GCA_004026965.1 Petromus typicus | reverse complement strand
ATTCCTATACACCACTATATATCACTATTCCTAAACACCCAACATGTCCCAACACTTTACATATTTCTTTGGAGAGAGTGGACAGTGCTGGGATGAAAACAGAGGCTGTGACATGCTGCTGTGCCAATGAGCAAGATCCCCAGCCTGTTTTGCTTTGTTTTGTTTTGTTTTGTTTTGTCTTGTCTTGTCTTATCTTTTCTTGTTAAACATATATTGTTTAAATTCTCTATCAGATATGCAGTGTTACAGGTAAGTAAACAGAAGCCCAGAGAATTAATTTATGTAGCCTGTCTTAGTGGACCTGGGATTTGACAGCCTCTTTGTCCCTAAGGTGCATGTGACAAGGTGACCTCTATACCAGTCATGTAGCATATTATGAAGCCCCGGTGGTCTCCTGAGGCATCTCAAAGGAAAAGATGATGACAAATCTGCTGATCAACAAGGTTCTTGCTGTTGACCTTGGCATCAATTCCAACTGGTTTCAGAAAATATCTAGTCTAACTGCTCAGCACCCCCTACTGTATCACAAGTGTCAGGCCCTGTGACACAGAGCAGTCTGGAAGGGCAGGAAATGAATCTGACAGGACCACACAGAAAATAGCTCATATACTTCAGCCTCTTCGCTGTGCGTTCTTGACTCCCCAACCCCCACTCAGGCGGTTGCCATGCAACCAACTGCCCTATTTGCACCCCCATGCCTGCCTCATACAAGATTTTATTTGCACTAGATCTCACAACTTACTGATTTTAGGCCTCACTCTATCCCTTCTTTCTTTGATTCTTTTGCTCTGAAGCACTTACAAACCCTGTTCTGCCTTGTCATCTAACTTTCAAGACATTCCTAGATGATCCTCCTTCCCACCAGGCATTTTAAGATTTTTTTTTAATCAAGATCAAAACACCAAACACAGAAACAGCCACAATTCTGTGTTCTCAGCATGCAGCCAGCAGGTGTCACTCAGAAGCTGAGTTTTGCTAACGGTCACAAATAGCAAAAGTTTCTTCTCCTTCACCAGGGCATGATAAAAATTTATTTTAAAAGGTGTAGTATGTATAGTTGATATTGTGAAATAGAAATATTTAAAAGGAAAGAGGGTGTAGGGGTAAACAACGAAGGGAAAAAGAATGTGACAGTAACAAAGAAAAAAGGAAACAAAGATTATGTATAGAGAGAGTGGAGGTTGCAGGGTGGGTAGAATGGGAAAAAAATGAGAATCAAGACATGTCATATTCTGGTACAAACTTCCAATGTTGAATGCAATGATGATGTATATTCATAATGTACCAATAAAGATTTAAATTTTTTTAAAGGAGCAAAACATAATAATTTGCATTTAGTGCATAACATATACTTTGAAACTAGAATAGAATCTGGCCTTTGATAGATCCACTAATTACACTTTAAAATACTTGTTCACATACTTTTTCAAAATTGTTCCCAACTGATTACCACAAGTGCAACTGAACTTGGCCTATGACCTTTTCTGGAAAAGCCCGATGTATCCTCAAGAAACAAATATATTAACTGTTTTACCTTAATGAAACAATGAACCAAAAGAGAGTAGAAACTATTTTTCTAATGTCTACTGATTTAGAAATAAAAAAGCTTATTAGCAGGTATTATTCACATTTCATACACAAATGTGTCATGTGGTACTTCCTCGGAAGAAAAAGCACCTACTTAGTGATTTTCTTGCCATAAAGAATAGTAAAACAGCTCCTTCCTAAATTATCCCCCTCCTGGAATAGAGGATTCCTGAGAATACCCCTCTACGTGCAGACTGCTTCTGAAATAGCATCTTTATAGATTTCCAATTTTTCAGTACATTTGGGTTTTTTTGAAATATAAATTCCTTCACAAGTGCTTTGGACTAATGCCTAACAGGAAGAGAACTTGCATGGGAATCATCAGACTGCATGCATCATAGCAAAATTATTGAGGGGTTGATTACTGACCATGAAGAAAAGCTGAAGTTGAGACAGCTACCTATAAATTTAAGAAACTATTATCAAATGACTTATTTTCAGATCTTAACAGATGTTCCTGAACCTTGTTCTTGGAACATAAATTATTCGATAGCATTTGTATTTCTCAATGAAGTCATGTTTATTGTGTCTGAAACTCCAATAATCCAATTACAAATTAAATATAAGGTCCTTTGGTATCATTTCTTTTAAGATACAAAATTTCAGTTATATAATTTAGGGAAAATATTTCAGTTGTTTGTGAAAAAAAGGCAAATTCATTGGCCGTGCTAGTGGGTCTTCTCAAGCTAGACATCCTTCTTCTAACTTTGCCAGGCCCTCAGGATACAGGCTTTCCCAGAATGAGAAAGGCCTCATGTCTCACAGGTGCTGCACTTATAGGGAAAACACTTAACCTATTGGAAGAAGATCAATCAAGCCAGCATTGCTTCAAGTGCAATGTGGAGAATCTGGCTCTTTCCATGTTAATAGCTGTTTTGTATACATCCATGTGTACACACATGTGCACATGTAGTGAAGTAACTTTGAGCTATGCTGGACCAAATAAAGCTAAACTGGATCATACTTGTCTTGTAGTATTCCTCTGGGAATTAACATGTCAGTATGTGCTGTGAATCTCCACAAATAATGTGATCGACTTCATTTATTAAGATATTTGAATATGGGCCGATTGTCAAACAGGTGTCTCTTGGACTGTGCTGTAGAAACATACTTGGATAAATGATGTTCTGAGGCCTTCTGGAATATTCTTTTTTGTTGTAGGATAAAGTAGCTCATAAAAATATAATGGAAGTTTTTGATCAGATATGCCAAATAAAGGGAGTGAAGGAAAGAATAATCAGGGCCAGAAATGTGAGAACAGATCAGTATTTTGATACTAATTTATTAGCGACCATATATTTAGTTCATGTAGTTACAGGGGATCAAACTTGGGCCCTTGCACTTGCAAGACAGGCGCTAAATCCCCAGCCCTCTTGCATTTTATCTTAATTAAGGCTTTCAACAACATTTAGGTGTAAAAATTATTTCCACTTGTCTTAGTTACTTTTCTCCTTGCTGAAGCAAACTATTTGACACCCAAAGCTAAAGCAGGAAGGGTTTATTTTTGCTCATAATTTGTAAAGTCCATAGATAGCTGGTTTCAACCCAGGTGGCACAGCAGAGAGGCATCACAGAGGAGAAACATTTCACCGCAAGCAGAAGGCAGTAAAATGTGAGGTTTCAAGGAAGCAGCAGCAGCCTTCTTCTTGTTCTTATCCTTTCCATGCTACTTGTACTTTAGGTGGTGCCATCCATACACAAGGTGGGTCTTCCCATTATCTGCACCTAGAGCTATACTCGACCAATCAGTGGACTTATTTAATAATCATATGCCCTGAATTCCAGCAAAACACACCCTAGCTCCAACCACCTCTAAAAAGCTGCACCTATGAGAACATAAGGCTTTGTGGGGACATCTAAACACAGCCATGACAACATTTTTAAAGTTAAACCAGACTTAGAAGACTAGGTGGGGGCCAGGGATTTAGTTCAGTGGTTCTGGTTCCTTGCTTGCAATTGCCAGGTCCCTATTTCTATTTCTGGTTTAAAAAAAAAAAAAAAGGAAGGAAAGGAGGAGAGAGAAGAAAGAAAGGAAGAAAAGAAAGAAAGAAAGAGAAAGAAAGATTAAGAAGATAACATAGCTATCAAGTATCAGACATAGAAAATAGAGCAGCATCTGTTTTGACTGCAGTATGTTTTCGAATGAAATACTGGTCCTCTATACATGTACTTTCCAGGATGTACTAGCCTGTGGGAAAGTTGACTTATCAAAACAAAAGTAGGGCGAGGGAGTTAGCTCAGTGGTTCTGGGGCCATCTTGAAAGTGCAAGGGCCAGGGTTTGATTCCCGGTAACCACATACAACAGTGCCAGATGTGCAGACTCATGCCCATCCGCAATCAGTACCACATACCACAATGCTGGATGTGGTCACTCACACCTGTAATCCCAGCACTTGGAAGGAATGCTATGAGTTTGAGGCTGACCTGGGCTACATAGTGAGTTCAGAGCCAGCCTGAACTACAAAAGCAAGACACTGGTTTTTTGTTGTTGTTGTTTTTTAAAAAGGTAAATTGTTTAGGGATAAAGTAATCATTTTCATGGTTGCCTTTCAGGGCTCTGCTCTCCATAGCTTCAGGGATACAAGTTATGGCCATGGGATAAGCAATAAGCTAGTCAAACTATCAGCCTTGTAGGATGCATCTGGCTAGAGCTCAGTGCTGTGCTACAGTTAGTCCTTCCCAGCAGATGCAAGCAGTTCTGTGTATTCTCAGCCACATGTGCAGCAATGTCAGATTGGTGGCTTGAAATGAATCATAATGGAATACTCTCACAACAAAAACCAAGAAGCACTGAATAGCAAGTTTTCGGTGTGTTTTTCCCCAAAAGAGTCAGTTTATCAGCACACCACTTGAGATTTAATCAAAAGGTTGAAATAGAAAAAGTCAAAAAGTGGCATGATTTCCATCTAATCAAAATCACAGTAGCTGTCTTTCTTAATGTGAAACTCAAATATTAAGATCTATCCATGCTAATAAAAAAACTAGTGTTCCGTATAAGAGAAATTAGATTATTCTGCAATCTTCCAATAAACTATCAAAATATAGTACAAAGGTGAGAGTTGTCCAAATGGCTACCAGGCCCTGCTCCACCCCACTTCGGTCTCACACTGCCCCAGCCCTGTACAGTCAGGGTTATTTGTTTCAGTCTAAAGAACTGCACAATGTCGTTAGGTCTCACCTCATTTTCCCACATAAAAATGGACATCAAGCTGGAGCCTTTGTTCCCCCAAACTCACAGAAGAACTGTTGTGAGGATGGAAGAAGGCCACATTCTATTTCCAATATTCAAAGTATCTAACAGAAATAATATATTTATTCTCAATAAGACCACCCAGGCTAGTAAAACATTCATTTTTTAAAAAGTTTTGTGTTATACTTGTTTTGCTTTTTTATATATTTCATCTGACTTTGGTTTTCTCAAGCTGACTCTTCTAACTGAAACCATTTGAAACAGTTTGAAAAATGGGACAGTAAGTTAATATCATAAACAGCTGTATGACAGATAACCTACCGAAACCAGAGTGAAAAGTGAAGTACCACTGAATGCTGAATGTATATAATGACATATCAAAGATCAGATGTGTTCTTCCATCAAATTAGAATCGTCCAGAGGAACAGACTCTCACTGAGTGGACAAATAACATGCCCTATTTTTCTCAATAAGTCTCCTGAGAGAAGAATTTGGATTCTAGAAGTCTCAAGTAACACTGATACCTAGAGGACTATGAATGTTCCAAGCAAACTTAAGAGTATGAAAGAAATGTTCCTCCTATACACACACAAGTGATGTGCTCCTCACCCAGCCACAGTCCAGTGAACTCAAGTGCTCTGTAACCTTCACTGAGCACAAGACAAGGAAAGGTATAAAGCATAAAGAATGTCACTTAGCAGAAATACTAGGGTAAACCCGTTCCCTGCCGTGTGTGTATACCATCAACAGATAAAGCCCATCACTAATTCAAGTATCATTCTGGACCTGCTTCATTGGCCAATGAAAGCTGAAGCCCCTGTCTTTGTGACTTACATTGTAAGATTAGCCCATTATCATATTTTACATAGAAATAGTCAGAAATTGTGTTTCACAACTCAGTCACAGAAAAATTAAGAATTTTCTTAGCATTAGGGGAAATATGTGACTATTGCCCGTATGTTGTACTTCAATGTGTGAATCATGCCACTTTGGTTCACTCATTCCACACTATTAAGATCTACATGTTTTACATGAACTATTCTATCTGTTTTTTCTCAAAAAAAATCAATCTAACAATGATCTGAGGCAGCAGGCCTGGGGAGAAATTCAGAAATAAGTAAAGATTTCACAACACCTACCCCCTACATTTGGAGTCTTGGAAGGTTCTTATGCTTCTGGTCTCGGGGCCTCTGGCCAAGTTATCTGAATATATGTTGTTGCTGCTGCTTTTAAACTAAATGTAGGATATAAGAATTGTCCATGAACCAGAAAACTTCCCCAGATCCAGTGGGTCTTACCTCCCTTGAAAGGCTGACATGAACATTCCCCTTCGCATGCTGCTAGAAGTAGATATATTTCATGTTTCTCTGGGAAGTAAAGAGTCTCTCTCTTCTCTTTCATCACACATGTAGAATCTCATATTCAATCAGATAAAATGTTTCTCCTTCTCTATTTTCCTGAGTACAGTGGTAATCAATTTTGTCTACATATAAGAAAAGCTATGATGTTTAAAAAAAGTAAGCATATGTATTAGGGGGTGGGGAGTTGTAGGGTGGGGATGGGAATGGGTAAAAATAGAATTATCTCATGTCCTATACTTGTATGAATTCTCAGTAGTGAGTGTGATATTGGTGTGTATATAAAATGTACCAATAAAGAATTTAATTAAAAAGAAAAAGAAAGGAAAGAAAGAAAGGAATTATCTGAAGAACTGTCTAAAGTCACTGAGACTCCTGATTCTCACTTCCAACAACTCCAATTGATATGCACTGGTTTTAAAAACGTGCTTAGTGCAATAATCATAAGAGCAAAAGTCACTTGTACTCTCAATAATGATATAAGATAAAGTAGTGAGGGAACGGCTAGGGAGGATCCTCAGTTGTCGATATCATGAACTAGATGTCTTGTATGAATTCAAGAGGAACTCAGAGCCCAAAAATGACCCAAAAGTACACCAAATTTTTATACAAAATGACCAATGTGGGAGAAACCACAACAAAAAAAATTGGAAGAGCTGACCAAATAGTTCAGACCATGAGTGAAAAATTCACCAAAGACAGAGAATCCACAAAAATGTACCACATAGAAATGCTGGATTTTAAAAACTGTAAAAACTTTACAAACTACATAAATGATCACTATGAATACAAGGTTCTGTGACCATGATATGTACATAAAATGTACTTATTTCATAATAAAAAATACAAGATTCTGAAATTAATAACAAAATGGTATATTATGATGAATTATTGAGTGTGGTCTTACATAATAAGATAATAAAAAAAATGTATCCAACAGGTATTAGATAACACTAAGAACAACATCAGATTAACTGCAGTTAGAGAAAAACTAGAAGATACCACATAGGAATAATGAACTTATTTTTTTTTAATTTTTTTTTAATTATCTTTATTGGTACATTAAATATATACATCATGATTGCACTCCATAATGGGGATTTGTACCAGTATAAGACACAACTTAATTCTCATTTTTTCCCATTATGTTATATATTGTGAAATAGAAAATGCTCAATGTAAAATAAGGTGAAAGGGGACAATGTTGAGATTGTAACAAAAAAGTAAGGAAACAAATTTTATATATATGGGGGGGTGGTAAGGTGGGTGGGGCTATGGGCTATGGGAAAAAATAATGAACTTATTTACAGAAATCAAAATAGAAAATTTCCCACCTATGAAGCATTCAACATACAAATAAGCAAGGCTTGTGCAATACCAGCCATTTACTATGAAAACAAGCTGGCTACAACACATTACCATTATAATGTCAAAAATCCAACAAAAGAATAGACTTCTAAAAGAAGTCAGAGAAAAGCAAAACAAATAAGATAAAAGTAAATCCACTGGAATTACAGCATACTTCTCAAAACATTCTTTCAAAACACATGGGTAAATAAAAATGTTCAATTAAAAGATCTCAAGAGACTTATGAATACCAAACCAGCATCCAGAAAACACTCCAGAAATTCCTAGACAGATACAATGAATCCAACAAAGCCAAAAATCCAAATGAAATCAACACATGAAGCAACACGAAGTCAAACAAAGAAGAAAAGAAAAAGGAGTCACTGACAGAGAAAGAAGTCAATTTTAAAAATTACACTTTTCAGTAGTAACTCTTACAGGTAATACTTCATCTCCCCAATTAAGAGATAACAGACTGACAGATGGATCAAAACACAGAACCCAACAGTCTGCTGCATTCAAGAAACACATCTGATCCAAACAGATATTCATAGTCTAAATATCAAAGGATGAAGAATGGGCTTTCACGCACCAGGCCTACTTACAGATCTCTGATAGTGAAACAGAAAGCAACACAGACACAGAAAACAAGTGTCAGCGTGATCTTATTTTCCTCCTAAAGTACTCAGGAACTTGAAAACTGCTTTTGTTTTAAAGGCAGTACTCTTTACTTGAGCTATAAAGCAGAACACAATTTGACCTTCATTTTATATCTTTCTCCTCTCTCACCGTAAAACTTTAGGTTTGATTCCTGCTCAGCTCTGCATATAGACATGTTCATCTTTTAGGATGTATCTGTCTAAAAGCTAGGAATGCAAATTTGATTAGCTCTAAATGCACATAACATATCCTCATCCACCTCGAAGACTGAGGACAACAAAATAAGAAAGTTACAGGGATAATCCATTACCAACGGGTGCCAGCAGCTCCAATCTTTGCTCCACACTTACGGTCACCTTGGATTCCAGCAGAGCCTCCACAGAACTGAGACTTACCTAACAGAAACAATTGTCTCATGGAAACTGGCTTAGACAATAATAATTTGTCTGGAGCCATCATGCAAAACCAGAACCGAGATAGAGAAGACAGGCAAGGGAGCTAAGGGATGCCAACAGCAGAACATGGTACATGGAATGTTAGGAGCCTCCCCACGTGCTCACCATACTCCCAGGGAGGGAAGGAGAAGACATTCGCAGAGAAGGACAGAAGGAAGTGAACCTCAGTTCTACCACAGTATCATCAAACAGCTCCTCCACACTACGCTGCTTCAGGGAGCCAGGAGAGAGATGGAGCACCCTCTTGTGGTTTCTCTAGGCGGAGCTGAAACAAACAGAACCTGGAAGAGTACCTTAAGCCAAGTAAGAAGCAAGAAAGACGAGCGGAGAGAAGACACAGGGAAGTCTAGAGACAGTATTTACCTTCCAAATCAGTCAACATAACTGGGTCCACAGATCCACGGAGGTCCATTGGGGGAGCACACCCTGAGGTAGAAACTAGGAGACAAGGCAAGGGGCAGCAACACTCCCCAGGCTTCAGACGGGCCATACTCTCCAATTGCACAGTGACGTCAGTGAAGGAGGAGCTGTGTGGGAGAGCTGGGTTACTGCCATAACATCTGTATAAAGGGTTTCATTCGTATTTCTATGGCTATTTTGGCAATTGTAGTTATTGTAACCTTGCTAATCTATTGGATTTGAGCAGTTTAATTGGTCTTTATCCTTTTGGACCTCCTGCCTCTCTTCCCTCCTAATCTTCAACTTCCCCTTACTTTTACACCTTGTCTTCCCATCCCCCTCTCCATCTATCTAACGTCAGCAATTTAAAAGGAGACCACATAAGTTCTTTAGAGAACAGGAACCAGTAGTATAAATTAAACAGCACTATTTAAGGGTACTAGACACAATGGGACTCAGAGGAATCAAACATAATTACCAACAAACATTTTAACAGGCATCAACAATCTCATCATCTCCCCATGTCTAAACACATTCCCACCTATCCACCTACATCCTACTGACTACACACTTTCCCAAACCATCTCTACAACAGCCCTTTGCCCCAGCTACAAAATAAGTCCAACAGAGTCTTATTTTTTTCTCATAAAAAAATTAGTTTATCTTCCTCTCTTCTCATTGATATATCCCTTTTCCTTTACCTTCTCCAAGACCGCCTATCTCAGTACAATATAGTCTGTAAGAGGTATTGAAAGAATGGTGAAATTAATATGACAGGTACATAGTTGATTCTGTTGTCATGACTATAACTAATAGAAATTCCCTCCTTACAATACAGGATAGGAGGCTACATAATTAAATTGAAACCTCTGTAGGGGGAATAATATCCATAGACAAAGCCATGAACACATCACTGGAAAAGAAGTCTTCTTCATATCAATAACAATCCTCTCACTTGGTATGACCAGAACCTCTAGCACCAAAAACAACAACAAAAAATTATATATATGTATGTATAAAGACTTCTATATTGGTATGCATTTTATATATGAGATATAAATATAAAGACAGAGAGATGAAAACCATACCTTACACAATAGCATCAAGAAAAATGAAACACGTAAGAATTAATCTAAGGCAAGAAGTAAAAGACCTTTACATTGAGAACTACAGCACTCTGAAAAAATGAAATTGAAGAGAAAATCTCAGACAATGGAAAGATATCCTTTGTTCTTACTTAAATTAATTGGTATGACTTAAGTACACATAATAGTCACCTTTATCATAAGAAACTTGTACCAATGCATGGAATATCTTGATTCCTCTTTTTCTCCCAGTCTCCTCCCATCCTGCCAACCCCCCTTCCCTCCTTATTTACAAAAGTTTTGTTTTCATTTTGTTCCTTCTTTTCTTCTTTTTTCTTCTTTTCCCTTCCTTCTTTTCCCCTCCTCCCTTCTCAGTTCCTCTCTCCTTCTGAACAAATTTCTCCCTGTTTCACATTATCTATTATGAATTTGAGTCCTTATTTACCCTTTAAGTTTCTCACACCAGAGAGAGAATGCAATATTTACATGTATGTCCAGTTGATTTCACTGATGAGTTTAGTCTCAAGGTGTATCCATTTAGCTATAAATGTCTCAAGCTTATCTTTCTTTATGGATGAGTAGTACCCCATTTATTGAAATACCATGTCTTTTTTATCCAGTCATCAATTTATGGGCTATTTCCAAGATTTAGATATTACAAACTGTGTCATGTTAAACATCGGTGTACATATATCACTGTGGTGTGATGCTTTTCATTTGTTCCGGAAGATACCCAGAAGAGGATGAACTGGGTCAAATGGGGCCTCCAATCCTAGTACTTTGAGAAACTTCCACACTGATTTCCACAGTGGTTACACCAGGCTACAATCCCACCAACAGTGGAGAAGTGTTCCTTTCCCCCCACGGCACCACCAACATTTGTGGTTGGTTAATTTCTTGATATTAGTTATTCTGGGATGAAATGGAATTTCAGTTTTGTTTTAATTTGCATCTCTTGAATGACCAGTGATGTTGAACATTCCTTCATATATTTATTTGCCGAGTGTATTTTTTCATCTGAAAAGTGTCTATTCACTTCAGATGCTCATTTTTTGGATTGAATCTTTAAATTTGTGGAAGTCTAGTTTTTCTCAATTCTTTGTATATTCTAGATATACTCCTTTGCCTGAGGAAAACCTGACAAAAATTTTTTTTTCCATTTTATGGGTTGTCTCTTCCCTCTGTTGGTGATTTCTTTTATGATGCAAAAGCTTTTTCATAAGGTAAGATCCCAGCTGTTAATTCTTTGTATTATTTTCCATGCAGTCTGCGTTTTGTTCACAAAGGCTTTGCCTACTCCTATGTCCTAAAAAGCTTTTCCACCACAAAACGGGGAACTACTAACAGAATGAAGAAACAACCCACAGAGGTGGGGAAGGCTTGGAGAGAGGGTAGGGGAATGAGGAAAAATAAGAAGCAAGATATGTCATGTAGAGGTAAAGAATCCAGTGATGAATGTCATCATATTGTACACCTAAAATGTACTACTAAATTTAAAATAATAATTATAATAAAACAGCAAAGCTTTGGCCACCGAAACAGAAATGCAGGTCAATGGAATAGAATAAAAATACAAAAACTACCCTACATACTTAGCCTGTGGCCTTTTACACATGACCAAAAAAAAATATCCACTGAAATATAGCCTCGTTAGCTGGGAATACCATCCACAAGCAGATGAATGAAATGTTATATACTTCAAACATGTACGAGAAAAAAAAAAAAAAAAAAACAGAACTGAGAATGTAATCAGCCAGACCCACCTCAGTAAATCCATAAGCCTGTCTGATTCCTCTGTTGGGGATAGTCCGATCCTCCCCATTGGGTTGCAGTCCTTTCAGGTACTCGAGCTGAATTCCCTTCCTGTTTTCTAATTCTGCCTAATAAATCACCCCATGGTTGTCATCAACATGACCTGAAATACTTTTCTGTGATGATGTCAAGAATTAGCCCCAGCCAATTAAAGTTCCTGTCTCTTCTTTGGGGAGATCTCCCCACACCCTCTGTGATGCTACAATCACAGTTACCCTGTATAACCCACTGAAGTCACAAGGATATCGCAGACTTCCATCCAAATTCAATATGTGATGTCCCTTTGACCACCCAAAATAAACACTTAGAGAAGCAATTTGCTAAATTCTGTAAGAATAACTGAAAATAACTTTTAAGGAAAGTAATTTATAATTTTATAAGTATGGTTTAGGTCATGAAAGTTTTAACAAAAAAGGGATGTTTTTTCTGAATTTTTCACAACTTGTAACAATGAACTAAATGCAGAATGATGTTGGTTTACAGGTAATTGTCAAAATTTGTTTAATTTTTCAGTTTTAATTAAATTTTAGTATGTGCATTTAATATATATTCACTGGATTATTTTAGAACAGTAATTCTCAAAAAAGTTCATTTTTTGGCTTTAACTTAACTTCTTTTTTTCTAGTATTTGGGGAATCAAACTTGGGAGCTTATGCTTGCCAGGGAGGTATAGCATCACCAGCAACTCAACACTGTTAGCACTCTGAGTAACTTGCTGATTTTCCTAACTGTTATCCTGAAAATCTGTTCTGATCTTGAACCATGCATCCCTGGGCCTGGGAATTGTTTTTCCCCAAAGACCCTTCCTCCAGCATGCATAGAAAGCATCCCTCTGGTCAGAGTTTCCCACAATTTCCCCTTTTATGTTTTATAACTTTTACTGGGCCAAGAGGAAAGAGCACAAAGTAGAGGAATATTGAGCTTCAGGTAGAAAGTGATCATGACTTCTGCACAGAGGGTCCACTGGAACAGCATACAGAGCTTTCTAAGGACTACAAGAAAGATTTTTCCAATAGCTTTCACAATCCAAATGTTCAGGGATTTAGCTCAAGTGGTACTAAACCTACCTTAGAAGCATAAGGCCCTGAATTCAACCCCTGGTACCACCAAAAAAAAAAAAAAAATCCCAAGACAGAATCCAAATATGAGAACAGAGGCCAGAGAACCAATGCTTAGGAGTTAGCAAGGAGCAAACATCACTGAGATAATCTAAAGTAATGTTACAAGCCTCCATTTAAAGTTTATGAAGTTAAGCTTGAAAATGGCCTTATAGATTAAACAGATAGAGATGAGATCTCATCTTTAGATAGCATAATATTAAACCATCTCATCTTTGTATAGCATGACTGTTCCTTTGTGTTATTTTGAATTTTATTTCTTTCACTTCTCCTAGTATTAATAGTCTGTTACTGATTCCATAAAAGATGGTGGGTGATTCAGTGTGTAAAGATGTTACACTGCATTACCATTGCGAAATAATTTGTATTTCCTATTTTTTTTTTTTTGGTGTTTTATTTTTGGTTGTACACAAGTTATGTTTTCAAATACAGTCAGATAATTTTATCAAAAAGTGGCCTTGTAGATTAGTATTGTCTCTATCTGTATTTGTACAAAAGGCACCATGAAGAAGGTATTGCACCTCCTCCCATAATTCAGAATGATTAAAATGAATGGAAGTAACGCACACTGAGTGATACCCAGCACCACAACTAAGGCAACTATGTATCCATAGAGCCTAGTATCCATCAAGCTAGCTGACAGTAGCCTCGAGGACATAGAAGAATATCAGTAGAAGAATTTCTATTGATATTAGTTTGAATCGATAATTCTGAGACAACAATTTGGAAAGACCTGTTCATAGTTCGAGCAGTTTGGATAGACCGAGTCAAAAGCATCACTGTGGTCATTGCTGTGGCAGACACTTTGGCAGCTGCAATAACAATTGCAATTAGAATGCCCCCCAATTTTTTCCATATGTTCAAGTGGTGAGATAATCTGTTCCAAAGTGTAACCATTCCTGGGTGACTTTGGTGAGAAGGCATGTTCCCAGTCACTGTCTGAGTACCATAATGTGTGTAATATTTAGTTAAAATATGTTATTAGAGTTAGCCATGTGGTATAAGTGGGAAAAGAGATTCTAAATGCTCTAAAGGTCTATAATGATAACTAAAGAAGTTATATTCAGTTATTTTAAGTTCTTGATTAATGAGGTTAGAACACATGGACAGGAAATGTACATCATAACATGATCGGAAATATCATAAGCAATTCATCTGAGTTTATCTATATCTTGCTAATTACTAATTCTAACAATATAAAAAAAAAGGAATTGCTAAGTATCAGAAGGATTCCTTGACAGGGAAAATAAGTGCCTGAGAAGTGTAACTCCAGAGGCCTAGGATTTTATGAAGAGGTGCTGCCATAGTAAGTAAAAGACAAAATATACTTCCAGGCAGAATTAGACTCTAGTGCCATCAAAAGATGGGCTCTCTAATTTCCGAGAGTTAGGTTATAAGCAAGATGAATAATGGAGAGACTAGTGGGCCCAGAGGAAGTCTACCCCCAAATCTAGGCTTTCCTATAGGTAATATGCCACTGGGGACAAAAGGTAACACAATAAATACCATCAGTAGTCTTGCTGACTATGCATAATGGAGATTTTTCTGCCAGGAAATAGTGGTGTTGGACTTTAAGATTATATCGTGTCCTGAGAAACTGTTGCTCTGTGAGACTTGGTCCCAACAAAGTCACAAGAAGAAATTTTTATCCAAATTTGTGATTTTTAATACAGTATTAGCTGAAAAGAATTATCAGTCTATAGATGTATTTTATGTGACACTGTTTGGATTGTCCAGTGTTTAAGTATGTTTAAGTGTTGTAAGCCTTGAAAAAGTACATGTATATTTTGGTTGGCTATATATTGGGTTGGCATATATGTTTTCTCACCAGCAGCTAGAACACAAATAAGGAAAGTCAGATATTTGAGTGTAAATGTTTACCATCATAGACAATTTTAGTCTGGAGGTCAGTAATGTGATGAGAATTTTTTTTAGTTTTCATCTTTGAAGACCTACATATTTGGGGGATAATTTTTTATTATATCATAATGACAATAATCATGAATATTATATTATATTATATTATATTATATTATATTATTATATACCAGGTTTGAAATGCCTAAGGAGGCAGCTTTGTCTTGTGTTTTTTGTTAGTGACCAATACAACTGTCTCTGTTAGTCATGTAGAAAAGTTCATGTTAAATATTAATCTCAAAAACAAGAAATTGGAGAGAAGGGTGGAGACCTGGGGAGCGGTGATCAGTGTAAGTCAGGGCCATTGCCTTAACCTTCTCTGATTGAGGAGCTTTTGGAAAGGACAGCCTGGGCTCAGCCATATCCACAAGTGAATGTGTACATTTTTTTCTATAAACTATGTCCTCTATACCTCCTTTCAATATACTTCAATCTTCCAGTTTTGTCACTATCGAAAACCCTTACACAAAATCTTCTCACGTCAAAATACCTCTGTCTTATTTAAAGCCCTTTTCCATATGCTTTTCTCTATCCAATTACTCATTTCTGTCTATAAAAAATTCTGTTGTGGCTGCTTTGATTCCTTGATATACATATGTTTTCTCTAATTGTTACCTATAAAACTGGCTGACTGCCAACAAATCAAGTGACCTTGTCTGTAATGAAGCAGCAGAAAAATAATTTAACTCTGTAACTGCAGTCTAAAAATTTACAAAGTATAAGAAATGTTTTAAGCATGTCGATTAAACGAAAATATCAATTCAAGTTGAAAGCTGGAAGTAAGTTCATCAGGTAGCTAAAATTTATAACAATGAGCTCTTGTAAATTTAGGGAACATCATTTCATTTTCTGCAGACCACCTAGGCAAAATTCTAGGAAGAATTTCTTTTTCTTATCTTTGTTTCATATGACCTAGAGAGTCTGTTATTTTTGGCTAGTTTCTGTGACTGTTTTCCTATAATCTATTCCAATGGAGGTTTTCAGTTCACTCTAAGAACAGCTTTCTTACACATTTAGGAAGTAGTATTTATAGTCCAGTTGTTTATTTTGAATTGTGCACAAGGTGATTTGACCATCAAAGTGTCATATCTCCTCTGTAGAAAGTTGTTAAAATAATAGTCTCAGGTGTTCTATAGCTTCTGTGTGAAGATAAAAAGTCCTACATAAAGCACAATTCCTTTTTTCCCAGGACTCTTAAGCTCATAAGAATCTTTCTCTCATTATAAGATATTTTTATATCATTTTTATATTTATCTCTGGAGGGTTTTGTTTTGCTTTGTTTTGTTTTGAGACAGGCTCTCACTTTGCAGTTCAGGCTGGCCCTGAACTCAGCCTCAAACTCACAGCAATGTTCCTGCCTCTGCCCCCCGAGTCCTGGAATTACAGGCATGATCCACCATGCTTGGCACTGTGGTATGTGGTACTGATTGCTGGTAGGCATGAGTCTCCATGCTCGTCATTGTTGTATGTGGTGACCAGGGATAGAACCAAGGACCTTGTACTTTTAAAGCAGGCACCAGAACTACTGAGATAAATCTCTGGCCCCTAACTCAGGAGTTTTTAAATGTAAACAATGGGAAAATTTCAAATTTTTGCACGTGGAAAACAATAAGCAATATATTTATAAAACCAACTTTTTTGATATCAAACATTTGAGATAAAGTCTACCTGAAAGTTGATACAAATTGTTTTTACCAAAATTTCAATAGTGAAAAAAAAAAGAAAACATCATTGCACTCATCCACAACAGCTGGAGATATAATTGATTTCTAGTTCAGAGTAGACAGCTGGCACATGGGATGGCAGAGATATCTCACCTTGAGCAACTCTCTTGGACTGGTAGTTGATCAGAAATGGAAAAGGAATTTTCCAGGGAGGTAAGGAAGGAGGAAAAAGCATTTTTAAAGGAATTTCCTTAGTTGAATAGAGCAAACAGAAATCTTGCAAAGATGAAAAGCAGCAGAGTGACTATCCTCCAAAGCATTGTTTCAGTCTTCAATTTGTTCCCAGCCCTCCACATCCAAGCCACTCTCTAGTAGAAACCAGGGACAATACTGGCAAATGACAATTAACAGTGTAATAGCTAAAGCTCTAAAACCTGGCATCCAGACACTTTAAAAGACATTCTACCTACTGCTGAAAATGCTTTTCCTCACTGACAAAGTTTGACCATTATAGTAACACAAATAACAGAGTAAAATCAAAAGGTAAGCGAAAAATGTGTAAAGAAATGCCACTCCCACTCAGTGATCACCTCTGGTTTGAAAAGACCTAGGTTGTGACCTTGCCAAAGATGTGCCAGGCTGTTGCATAGCCAAAGACGAGTCAGACATGTCCTTGTCCTCTTCCAGGCTTGAGAGGTCCATCCTTTAGGCTGAATTGTCACTGAGGTTACTACCCCTTTTCTCGCCTGGTTTTTGACCTCACAATTTCTGCTTTCTGTTCTTACAAGATTCAAGAAGACTTCTACGCACCAAGTAGCAGCAGCAGCAGGTTTTTACTTCCCACACTGACTCTTTCCCTTCAAAAAAAAAAAAAAAAAAAAAAAAACACACACACAGCGCCACTGTTGTCCCCCAAGGTCCTTCCTCCAGCCTTCATGTCAAGCATCTGACTGGTCAGAGTTTCTCACCAGTCAGTACTACTCTCTGGAAGAAACTTGAGTCTCTGGAAAAACTAAGTAGCCAAGCAGGTAAAGTAACAAGTTAAGGCTGTTGACAGAAAAATTCTAAAACTGAATCAGAGTAGGACCTTTAAATAAGAATTACACTGAGATACTTAACTAATATATTATTGTTGTTAATTACAGGAATCTGTGGTCTAGAGTCACTCTGCCTGGCCATCGGGAGTGTGTGCAGCACCACGCACAGGGTGGGGAGAAGGGGCTGGTGGTACAGAAGGAAAGTGACCAGAATGAGGTGTGAAAGGCACAGGAAGAGAGCTCGACGTGAGGCAGGACAAGCTCCTCCTGTATGTGGCACTGACTCGGCAACGTGCGGTGCTGCAGAGTAAGGCAGAACAGTGGGAACACCTGTTTGTCATGAAGCGGCCTTCGTGCAGCAAGTCAGTGAGCCAAGTCAGGTACTGTCACCGAGTGAGTGAGTGACTGAGAGGGAAGAGTCAGAGTTTCTGAGCAAGAAGAGAAAATAAATTGAGGTAGTATAATGACAAAATAGGAAAAAAATGAATGGCAAAGACACTAATCGTATATAAGTGGGATCATGCTACTTACTTGTAATGTTAAATAAATGTAGCTTTAAATTCACTGTGCAAAATTGTTTTAAAAGAAAATTATTGTTTGTTTAAAAGTTCTATGATTAAAAAAAGAATAGTGGGATACAGTATGTCACCTTTGCATTGATATCATTAACCCCCCATTGAGGTCATACGTTCACCGCTTGGCCCCTTTCCAGGGCTCAGCTTCAGTTCTTAGGAGCTGGAACAGCCACTTAGACTGTGGCCGCTACATGGGTCACAGGAAGAGATGGTGCAGCCCTCTCCCTGGAAATGCACCCTACAGTGGATCACAGGACAGAGACAAGCCAGCCCCGACCCTTGACAATGAGCCTGCTGACCACGTGCACAGTGACAGCACTAAGGGCCTCCTCCCTTGCTTTTGTTTTTTCCAGTAATCCCTGGGAAGGGTCCTCTATCCCCAACCAAAAATTCTACACCATTAACCTTCACTGTCCTAAAGCCCACTGGCTCTTAGCAAGATATTGGAATTCCTGGCAAAGGAAAAAATAAAAATATTATTTAAAAGGAATATGGAAGGCTAGCATAGGTCAATTAAGTCAATTTCATAATTTTACCTACAGTCAGTTGGTGATAACCCTATTCCATGGAATTTAAAAATGTATTTTTAATGACAATCATGAACTTATTAATGTTCTTACCACAAAAATTTCAATTCTCACCAAGAGAATTATCCTTACAATCTACTAAATGTAGAAAACTAAACAGCTTACTACACATATGAGGTTTGTATAAGCAATCTAGATTCAAAACATTCGGTCACATGTATGAGTCTTATTATTATGAAAATATAATTACTCAAACCATAAGGCTAATGCAGAATTAGGAATTTTTCAGATCTATGTTCATTATCAGAAAAATAAATGGCACATTTACACATTGTGAGCCTTTAAAAGTTTCCATAAATAACTCTTTGAAATTAGTTGGTTGTGAGATTTGCCTTGATGAAAAAAAAAAAAATGTACTAAAGGGTTGAGGATTTAGTTCAATCCCGATATCAAAAAAAAAAAAAACCCAAAAAATGTACTAAATATCTCTAATACTTACTATGTCTGATGTATAGAAAATTTAAAATAGTCAAGGTCATGTTCCCACTATTCAGCTAAAATAGTCAAGTTCATGTTCCTACTCTTTGGTTGTATGAACCAAACTCATTCAAATCAAACTTGAGACCTCATGATCTTTAAATGGGAGTTGGCTAATTACTGTAACAATCACCAAACTGATTTAGAGCATTTACTTCTGTCTCATGTTATCATCCACACAATTGTCTAATAGGGAGAGGTCTGGGCAGAGACACAGCCTGTTCCCCTCCAGTGGCTCCACCACATTTCTCTAGGAACTTGGGGTTGTTCCTTAAATCCCTTGCAGCCACCTAGAATACAAGGGAGGCACAGGAAATGAATGCCCTAGCTGTCTGCAGGCCAGGCGGACCTGATGGATACACCATACTTCTGCCACAGTCCATTGTCCAGAGCTCAGTCACCAGTCCCAGGTCCCACTGAGCTATAGGGAAGACTGAAAAGTGCAGGTTACCCCAGGAGGAAAGAGAAATGAGTTAGATAAACTCATAGTGTTTTCTTAGCCACATGTAACATTTGAAAATCCACCTCCAGTACTTTCCCTCCAAATCAGACGCTAACCTGCTTAAAGTGTACCACCCTGCTATATGAGAATTGACTTAGAAAATTCTATAAATTATTCATTAACAAATTTCCCAGATATCAATCATTAGTATTTTTCTCAATCATCATTATTTCTCAAAAACGTTAAGGGATACATGCTTAATACTTCCATTACCAAAAGCATTTCCATTTCTTGTCACTAATATTACTTCTAAGCTCTGTGTCACATGTATTACCTCAGATGAGGGAATTGAGAAAGGTAGGTTACATGGTTTTCCATAGGCCACTCCACAGTCATCAGTGTTTTAATGCAAGTGGCCTGAAAATAGCTTGAAGAGTCTTAAACATCAAGCTATACTTTGCCAATAAAAAATCCTAACCCAAAATGTTTACCTGGATAAATTCTATTCCAAACAATGATGGAGAAACAGGGACTAGACTTATCCTCACACCTAGACAACTATAAAAACTGTCACAAAGATTTGAAATGATGGTTTTTAGATGCTGACCAACAGCAGCATAGCAATTGACCCCAGTATGGAAGAAAACATGAGACGAGCCCAGCGATGGCTCACTGCCTTGAGATTTCGCAGGCAGTTGCTCAGTGATGACACCCCAACCAGAGCCCAGCACCCCTCTGAGCTGAAGCAACATCAATGTTCTGGGAAAGAGAGCTGTTGCAATTTATGAGCAGTATGCTGGTAAAGAGAGAGCACTAGGGACCATCAGAAAGTCCCTCTAGAATCTCTGAGCCCTGCTCAGACAAGTGTCTATGGGAAAATCCCAGGGTCCAACGAAGAGCCATTCTAAAGGAAAAGATAAAACAATTCCCCAAATTCATACAGAGCTGCAAATAGCTAAAGTGGAACAAATTCTTAATACAAGGATACCAAGTGGAATACTCCAAATTATCCTGTACCATCTCTGTAATCAGACCCAAATTATCCATTCACCAAAGACCATTCTAAAAGTCTTCAATCCAGCTTTCAATGTATATGTTTTCAAGCAATTTAACTGCATCTCAGAACAAAGCCCGAAGTTGTTTAAGGCCATCAAAAATTTTGATACTCAATAAAATAGCATTCACAATGTTCACTTTCCAAATTAAAATTGCCCACTGTAGGCAAAATAATTCAAATCCAGTAAAATGACTATAAACATCAAAGAAAATGAGCCATAAAATATGCAGAAGTTTACCCAAGGAAGAAATGAGTCAGGGATCCGATGTGAGGCAGAGGCGAGTTATCAGGAGTGTGGCCCAAGTGTCTCTCAAGCCACAGGGTGGGAGGATAGGCGGTTTTCTCAGGATAAACCATGTATTTCCCTGGGTGGTAGTAAAATAAGAAGTGTCAGTGGTGGCTCAGTAGTTACCTGGGTGGAAATGAACAGGACCAAAGGGAACAGAAAAGGAGATGAAAATAAATGTCAGTAGCCACATTAAGAAAACTGAGTTATTGAGAAGTAGGAAGTAAAAGTTGAGAAAATTATTTTTCCTGCTGCAGTTTCTTGTTTCCCTCCATATACTCAGCATGTGCTCTGCTCCATTTTTCTTGGTTTACTGAAAATCTTCAGGGTTTCTGTTTCTAGAAGATTCTTTTGTAGCTAATCAACAAGAAAAGTCCCAGAACGAAGAATCACTGAGATAGGAGTGGAACTGGGACATACAGATGCTTCATTCTCATTACAATTTCCCTCTTACAAATACAAAACCCTCCAGGCTCTGGAGGTGAGGACCCTTGTGGTGTATCAGCCATTCAATAATGCTCCACATTCTCCCTGAAGAGAATGCTTTGATGTGTGGGTGAAAATTATCAAGTGCTCATAGCATCTCTGAGACTGAATGCTAAGAATATAAAATATTTAGCTTCCCCCCTGCCTTGTCCATTTCATTCCTCAAGGAAATATTTTAAACTCTCTGTAAGACATTAGTGAAGAATCCTTCCCACTCACATTTAGCCTGTCTCTGCCTTCGCTTATTACCCATGTGACACAAGAGGAAGAAACTCATTTTTAAATCCAAAGGGACATTGTAGCTGTGAAATATTTTTAAAGGACATTCTTTATTTCCCTTCCATGAATGAACTGTTTGTGTAGAACACTTCTAAGTTCACATATTGAAATCTTGATTTCTAATGGGATCATAGTTGGTAACAGAGCCTTCAGAAGGTACTTCCATCAGGAGCATAAAGTGCATAAAAGAATTCGTTGCTTCACAAAGGGAATCCTACTGAGCTCTCCTTTTTCCTTCTTCTGTGTAAACTACAAGGAGAAGCTGGTGATCCACAAAATGAAATAGCCTTCACAGGAATCCAGAAATCCTGACACTATGATCTCAGACTCCCCCTACCCTTTTGGATCAAATTTTTGCTGTTTGTAAGCCACACAGTTGACAGTCTTCTATTATAGCAGCCAAAATAAGACAGTACAGATAGAAATAGCACATAAGGGTAATTAAAACTGAACTAGTTCAGTTTAGACAGTGAATTGGTAATAAAATATGACACAGATTAAAGGGTTATCTTCAGAGGAATGTTCTACTTGGGACTTACTCAACCAGATATACCCAAAATTTACTGACTGTAGTTCAAAATACTGTATCACTCCTCTTATTTTTTGAGGACAGAAAATTGTTTATTTGACATTAATCCTATTTATTTTATATTAGCATCTAAAGACTTCAACTTCTGTTGCTTCCATTTGACATCATCTGGAATCGTAGAATAAAAGTAATTATTACTCCCTGAGGCCCAGTTATCTGGTAACATTTCATGGGAGTTTTGTCTACTTCAGATAATAAGTCCTTCAGTAAAATGAACAATTCTTATCCCTGCAGCTATTCGAAGTGATTTCTCCTAAACTGTATAATATTTAGCTATGACAGCACCCCTAAATGAAACAAGAAGGGGCAGGTTGTCTCATCAGCCGCAGACAGGGAAGGTGATTGGAGTGAATGCATTAGTCCATTCTGCCATTTGTTCTTATACACACAGTAGTAAGGCTAGAGAAACTCAAATGAGGATTTGTTGAGAAACTGAGCAGGACCTTGACATTACATGCGGAATATTCCATGGAAATTTCATAGGGCTGACCATGTAATTACTTTCAAATTTATTGGATTTCTGTTTTGTGTAAAGCACAGTGTCAAAACCCAGAAACAGCGAGGTTGCATGGACAAGAGCTTGTCAGTGTTATAATGCAGACATTGACTAATGGAGTAAAAACAGTGCAGCACACGTAAAATTATACAGCTGTGTGCAGTACTGACACCAACAGAGACAAAATCTCAAGGCCTGAAGAACTCAGCTTGCTCAGGGGTCTGTCAATACTCCCATAAGATGAAAAAGAAGAAGGGGAGGTTCAGGACAGAAGATAAGCAGGTTTCCAGCTTGTTAAGTTGAGGGGAAGGCAGGATGGACTGCAGTGGCTGCCCACTGGAACTGTACAGTGCAGACATGCATTTGGAAGTGAATACTGGGGTCTTCATCTGGAAGACAGAGGGTTAGGAACTGAAAGTAGACAAATATATGCAGGCAAACAGTGAAAGAGCAACTAAGAGGTCTGTACCTTAAGCTCTTAGGATACATTTCATTTAGTCACATACCACAAGATGGTATGCATAAGTGTCTGATTATATCCCTTCGTGTATCTTTGTGAATTCATAGATACAATCAACAAAATATGGTATTTGTTCCCCTTCCAAAAAGATTAAGAGCTGTCTATCCCAAATCACAGGCACAAGAAGAGAATCAGGAGAGACCATTGTCAATGTAGTCAATGAAGTTCAATTTTTCTCCTTCAAAAAATAATTCTAAGTAATAATTAAACAATAATCCTTCAATAGAAAAACTTGAGAGCCAATGATAGCAATGGAAAAGGGAAGGCTTCAGAGGCTTTCTGTGACTGTGATCTCCCTCTCTCTCTCTCTCTCCCTCTCTCTCTCTCTCTCTCTCTCTCTCTCTCTCTCCCCCCTCTCTGCACAGCATCAAATTCAGATAAAATTCGGAAAGGAAAATGAGATTCCTCATTACACACCTGGAAAGAATCTGAATGAAATGAAAAAATACATGAGCCCAAGTTGGATTTCTTTTAAAAAGAGAATACACGAGTACATTTTTTGGAAGCAAAAAGAAACACACCACAAGGCTGACTAAATTTCAGTTGCCAATCTCCAAATTTTATGTAACCTCTAAGTTTCCTGAATGGTTTCCTCTTCTGACCAGCATGGGATAAAATAACCTTGTTTTCCTTAATAACATGAACTCTGTCCTCTTCTGGCCCTGGGTTCTGTCAGCTTGTTATTTTTAACAAAAAACAAGATATATAGCTCTTTACCTTCTTACATTTCATTTCCATTTAATTTGTGTAGTTTAATAAGAAAGAAAATTGGTACCTAAACTATCAAAAAGATGGACACCTGGCTTGCAGAGGCGAGTTCAGCTGTTTCAGAGCTCAGGGATTTGTTGAAGCCATGAATGACTACTCCACTGTCCAGATTGCTTCTGAAATTTTTCTTCCCTCATATGTATCCCATTATTGTAAAAGCTGATGGGATCGGGGATTTAGCTCAGTGGTTCCGGTGTCTCCCTGGCAAGCACAAGATTCTGAGTTCAGTCCCCGATACCACACACCACAATGCTTCCAGCACTCAGGTGGCAGAGGCAGAAGGACTGCTGTGAGTTTGAGGCTATCCTAGGCTACAGAGTGAGTTCAGGGTCAGCCTGAACTACAAAGTGAGATACTCAATAATATTTGATGAGTAAAATATATATATATATATATTTAAGATATCAAAGGAAGAGTTCTGAGAGACCACAAGACTGAAGTGGGGGTCGTGGGGTAAGAGATTTGAGATGTGGCATGTACCTATATAAAATATCCATGAGGAATGTAAACACTATATGTCAAATGCACTGAAGATATAGCCAGTAATAATGATTGTAACAACAAAAATAAGGAAAAAGGATCTAAAGACAGAGAGAGGGAGCTGAGTGGAAAGGGTAAAGAGATAAACAGAATCAAGATGTGTTACATACCTATACTTACTGTCTAAGATAAATGTAAATTTATGTGTTGAAAATATCTATTAACAAAATAAACTTTTTAAAGTGGCAACAATGATGGGATAGCTGTGTTTAAGTGAGGGAGAGCATTTTGAGGGGGGTTAATGGCAATGTGTCTTTTACTATAATAAAATATTTATATAAACTTTCAAAAGAAGATGTCATTGAAAAAAACATAGCCCAAAGAAAATTACTGTCATGGTAATCTCTTATGACATGAACTTTTTTGGTACTCTAAAATTTTTTCTCTGAGGTTGACATAAATAGGAGTTTTTCATGCTATTTAGAGCTTTTTGTAGAAAGGACTTCTGAGGCACTCTAACTTCACCCATGAGGTTATACAGACATAGATCAAGCTGGAAAGTTTTTGTGTTGCCCAGAACAAGCAAACCAGTTTCAAAGGCTCTTTTCACAAGCAGCCCAGAAATGCTCTACATTTTGACTCGGATATCTCTTTTATTCTACTGGAGCTAATAGCCTGGGCCTACCACTGCCTTCCACTCAGGTAAGGTCGTCCAAATACATCAGCTGGAGTTTGTCAACTGGAAATGTGTTCTAACTCTCAGCTAACGGAGCCTGCAATCACAGGATGTGTTCCTCCTGGGCTCTACAGCTCTGGGTCCTACTGTCCTTAACCAGGACTAGCATCAGAAGGGTGCACAGCTTTGCTCTGCTACGCACTCTCCATTCCTCATCCACTCTTCTTTGTCTTGTTCTTAAGCTCCTATATATTTTCTATGTTTTGTAATATTTTGTCGGCTATACCTTTGTAACTAGAAAACTACGTGAGACAATACAGACAGGAAGACTCCTTGGTTTT
>PVIR01024580.1:0-25769 GCA_004026965.1 Petromus typicus | reverse complement strand
AGGTGGTAGTGGAGCCAACTGCTGTTGTGTGACAAGGGAACATCAATACCAGTCTGAAGATGAGCCTGGAGCCAGGTTGAGCTGAGCAAATAGGAAAGAGCATGTAATTTCATTGACTGCATTGTTACCATTGGGTTCTCATTGTAGCTACATTCAGTGTTGCTTAACTTGTTCAGTACAGTTCTCAACACCATGTTACACCCAGGAGAGGACTTTTGTCAGTTTTGGTAGTGGACTAATGTAAGTTTTGGAGAGCTATGTTTGAAAAATTTCAGAGACTTTCAATAATTTCTCTCTCAGGAAAGATTATGAAATATGTACAGTGTTTTCCTGTGATTTTCCATCCTCCTGTTCCAGAAAACAGATGTGTTAATCCTTACAACGCAGGATTATCTTCTTAGGAGACTCGTGTCCTGTTTGTTTATAGCCTTCTTCTAAGTGCTTACCTGGCAGAAGGGAAGAAAAGAAGTATGCTCTTCTTCCCTGCTTTATGTTTAACCTATAAGCCTTCTGTGAAGATAAAGCTTTCAAAATTATTTGGAGAGAATGGAGATATCAAGAAATGTGTGTGTGTGTGTGTGTGTGTGTGTGTGCGCGCGCGCGTGCGAGCATGTGTGTGTCCCTAACATCCTATTGGGAACCTAATACAGAGTTGGCTAGCTCATTATAGCACCTGTCTGCCTTATGGGATGTATTCAATAGGTACTACATAGATAATTCACAATGAGCTAGCTTTTGACAAGTAGGTGCTACAACCAAGCTATTTCAGTCACTTTCTCATTGTAGAGAGACAATTCCCAGCCCTCAAACCTAAGGGAGGAATGGTTTATTTTGGCTCACAATTTATAGAGGTTTCAGTCAATAGTTGGTTGGCTTCAAGGCAGGATGGCATAGCAGAGAGACATGGCAAAAAAGAAACAGATTTTAGCTTGGTCGTGGGAAGCAGAGAGAGAGAGAGAGAGAGAGAGTGAGAGAGAGAGTGAGAGAGAGAGAGGTGGGTATACCCTTCCAGGCCACACCCCTGACTTAACCTCCCAACAGCAATTTAGCTGTTAACTGATTGGTGCACTAATTCATGATGAATATTGATACAAGGGAAGCAAGCCTAGATCTCGACCAGAGAGAGATTCCTGAAATGCGAGTTCGTGTTTTCAAAAATCAAAGAAGGAATTTTAGGAACTACGGAGTTTAAGAGTAAGAGAAAACTTTATTAAGAAAGAAAGCTTCGGCCTAAGAGGGGCAAATAGGAGCCTGAAAATGGGAGAGACCCATTCATCTCACTTTCCAGTGGGCTTTTATGGAGCAAAGCCACGAGGTGAGGCAGGTTTAAGGCAGGACACAATCACAGTCAACCAGTAACATTGCAAATACAGTAACTTAATCACAGAATGGACAAAACCATGATCAACCAATATGATTACAATAAATATAGATGCTCAGGTAACATTGACTAAATGGGGATCCAATGAGAAATCAAGTCGCATATCAAGCTTACAGGAATTTTTGATCTAGGATCTTTTCCTGTTAAATCCTGGCCCTCCACCCCAGAAGACTGGCGCCTTACACTGAATATCAGTCATTGCTGTTTATCCTACATGGGTGGGGCAATTTTCTCCTCTGGCAACGCTAACTTCCAAGTTGACTTCTTTGTTTCCAGGGCCACCTTTACTGTAAAATGTCTAGCTAGCTTTTTGCCTATCACAGTATCACGCCCCTAAAACACCACTTCTGAGTGTATGAGATTGGGGGGGAGAATCTTATTGTAAATCCTAACACTATCCTCCACATTGTTTTCAGGCTCATTCTGTGATTCCATTTTGTAATACATTTTCCACCATGAGTCATGTCCTGCTGAAGACAGCCACCCCTGAACCGCCAGCCCTCTGCCTCACACATTCCTCATCATTTTGGTAAACAGAGTACCCTGCAGGCCCTCCTAGAATACGTTGTCATTGGATACTTATTCTGGTTGCATGTGGTATATCTTTGCTGATATGCCTTTTTCTCTGTACTTTTACATTTATTTTCTTCTGTCAGAGACTTCTCATTTAGTATGGTTTTTGGCTTCTGCTGGCCATACTACAGCAGGCTAGCACTGTCTTCTGAGGCTCTTGCTAGAAATTAAATCCAATGTCCCCAGTCAGTGCACCTATACTGAAAAATTCTCCTTTATCCAAATTTCACTCTTTGCCACTTTATCTAGACTCTTCAGGATCTAACCCATAAAACTGTCCTAGCTTCTGACATAACATGTGGTGAGGTCCCCAAGACTTTTAGCATACACTCCATTTCCTCTCTATACACCTAGCACTGCCCTGGTTGGTTTATGTTATGACTTTATCATGGTTATTGGCCACATGGCCAAGAGGAAAGTTTGTGAGTCCTCTACAAAATCTTCAGTGAGGGGTGAGGGGCAACAGCAAGTAGCAGAAAGAGGAGTGGTCTCCTTTCTCAGGTTTAGTCAATTCAGACTTATTTGTGTCTTCAACATTCTTGAGGAAAGTGACATAGGTGTTCCCATCTTCTGAGAGCCTACTTCTTTACAATCAAGGCCCTGACCTCAATATAGAAGTCTTGTTGAGGTTGAGAAGTCAGTCTTCTCTTGGGCTCTTCAATGCCTAGAAATGAGTCTCCATCACGATCCTCAGTATTTTCTATTGTTATGGCTTGTATCTAGATATTCCTCCATGGCCTCATGTACTCATGGTTGGGGTTTTTTGGAAGTGGCTGAATCCAGTGTATGCGATGCTGGGATTAAGGGTGCATCATAACTAAACGGGTGTAGCATAGCTATGAGTATGGGTAGCACTAATCAACAGATTTATATAGCCTGCATGGAATACAAAGGGAGAGAGGAAAGGCAGAGATGAAGGGGAAGTAGACGTGGTCAGACAGTGCGTATGTCAGAAGATGGCTGAGAGCCATGGATGGGAATTGTTACCAGTTAAATAACTGACAGGACTACCAAAGAGTGGCTGATAACAAAGTTAATTAGAATAATACGGGCTTTTATAGTGTACGTGTGGAGGTTGTGCCATAATAGCTAGGCTTGGGAAAGGGAGAGGGAAGGTTGAATGAATATAAGTAAACATTCTAAGCAGAAAATACAAAAACATTCTGTGAACATGTAATCAGAGGACAGAGAGCACCATGACTTGCCCATCGCCACAAATCACTTTGGGCTGGGGCTCTGGCATTCCCGGGACAAATGTGCAGCAGCCATGAGTCCTCAAGTGACCCTAACAAGATAGACTTCAGTCCTCTGCTTGCTGACTTCTGTCTGCAATGCTATGGACTGTTTCTCCTTTGTGATGCCCCTTTGCCACACTGCCTTCTTTTGGAGTGGGTCAACTCTAGACTGAAACCTCTATAAACTGTGAGCAGAAATATAGCTTTCCTCCATTGACTTGCGGATATTTTGTTACAGCAATGAGAAAAGCAACCAAGACATCTACTATTCAGTTGTACAAAATGATAAACTATATGTGGCCAAGGAGGCCCTCTCACTTTCACACCTTGCCTTTATTAAGTGGTTAATTATTCCTGGGCTTTCATTGTCTTTCTTAAATGTAGTGATAATAAGGCAGCAATAGCTTATCAGTTCTGCAGTCTATAGAAGTAAACACCTGAGATTTGTGCCCCAGTCAGTACTTTTCTCCTCTAGAGGCATCTTATCCAGTTTGCTCCCTATAACTTTCACTGATACCAGGGCCTAACAACCCCTTATTTACCACCACTTACAGCATTGTAATTGCCAGTCAGACTCTGCATTAACCAACCTCAAAATCCTATTTTACAAGTACTTCGTAGGACTGTTTTTTGTGCCCACTGTCCTGGGTCTGTTTTCCAGGAAATAGACTCTGAGACAAAGAGTTGCTTCCAGATTTATTGTGAGTTTTATTGAAACAACTCTTGTGAAAGAAGTAAGATTGAGTAAAAGGAAAAATTGAATGGCAAATAGATGTCAACCAGTCACCTAAGAAGCGCTGGTGCTGGAATGGCCCTTTTAAGTTATCCCTCCCCCATAAGGTAAGGGGAACAGGATTTTGTATAGCTGTACTAGGTGTGAACTAGCCCTTGGGAGGAGCTTTAAATTGGGCATGAGAAGCTTCCTTTCACTAAATTTCTCTGTAACATCATTGACATTGTGGCCCATGTCATTCCTTGTTAGAGGGAGGGAGGCTGCCCTGCTCATTCTAGGATATTTGGCATCATCAGTCACCTGAACCTACTACATCCCAGAGCCACTATAGTCCTTGTGACAATCAAAATGTCTTCAGATATTCCCAGATGTCTCCTGGGGGCATAATTGCCCCCAGCTGAGAGCCATTTGAGCTGAGGGCATGCCACAAAAAGGAATGCAGCTGTGAGCCATTAGTTAACACCTCAGGAAGCTGGGGGAGCAGTGCCTGCTCCTAAAGGAGGAATGTGTGGGCAGGAAAACACAGGCTCCACTACCTGTTGAGAGAGAGACAGAGATAGAGAGAGAGAGAGAGGGAAATCTAGTCAAATATGTGCAGCTTTATACTTTAATATTTAAAGCTTTAATTCATTTGAAATTCATTTTGGGTGCAATGTGAATTAAGGTAATACTCTTTACTTCATTCTCTTTTATAAATGACATTGTCTAATACTTTTAATTTAATGGGCTCTCATTTCTTTTCCAGTAACTTTTTAACATACTGTAATTTCCAGTATACATATGAAGCTATTTTTAAATTTCTTACTGAGCTCCAATGGTTCACCAATATATTTTGATATTGATATCTGCTCTTTTGAAATTATGAAATTGTTTTCTTTTTTTCATTGTAAGGAGTGTTCTTCTTTGGATCTTTTGACTATTATCAGCTTTTTATCTTTCTAGTTAAAACTTAGAGGTGGGCTAGGCACAGTAGCTCAACAAAATGATCACTTGATCCCAGGAACTTCACGTCAGCTTGAGCAACATAAACAAGACTTTGCCTCAAAAACAAACAAACAAACAAACAAAAACCTACCACCACCATAATAATCATCACAAATAATAACTTTAAAATCAATAAGTTCCACAATCTCAAAAAAATGATGACTTGTGTTTTTATTAGAATTGCATTAGATTTAGAAGCTAGTTCAGAGTTTTTAATTTCTTTACAACATGAACTTTTTCCATCTAGAAACTTGGTATTTCTACTTACTCAATTTTTCTTTTTTGTAACTAGTAAAGTTTTATAGCATTTTTCAATATAGATGATGGACTTTTTTGGCTATTGTGCATGAAGTTTTTTCTTATATATTTTAACTCACATTTTACAAAAATGTTAATATTGTTTTTATCCTTTGTATATCTTACTAAATATTATCTATTTCCCTTTAAATAGTTGTTTATACTAAATATATTGTCTTTCCACTTTCAAACATCTGTTTCTATGCTTTATTTAGAACCTTCTCCCCAGAAATGAAAACCTTGGTTTCACCTTCACTTTAATATGCTATAGTACCAGAGATAAACTCAGGACCTCACACATGCCAGGCAGGGGCTGTGCCACTGAGCTACAGCCCTGGCCCTAACATCCTAACGCTTTTTATAGTTAAGGTTGACATCTGTGCTTTCTTTCTGATAAAGGCTCTTTACCATTATTATTAACATTATCTTTTCTTTCCTGTTTATTAGGGGTCTTACTAAGAATAAATATTGAATTTCATCATTTTCCATTGAGATAATAAATTCTTAACTTGGAAAGTGATTGGTAGAAAGCCATTCATTGGAGGAAAAAGGATAGTGAGTATTGCCGTGGAAAAGTAATTCCCTTTTCATCTTCCTCAAATAGCTACAAGGTATAAATCCATAACTGTGAAAGCATATATACTCCAGCCTGAACACTACCAACACCATGCACTTGGAAAAGATGAGGAAATATGCTGTGCAACCACAACCACATTTAAAGGCTAAAGAAACTAAAGAGATAAAGACAGCAAAGGCAGCAGCCAAAGAAGAAGAAAAGGAACCAAACTGCAAGGATACTCTTTTATAACTCCAGAGTGCCTCAGCCAGAGAAGGGCCCAAGAGATAGAGAACCAGGTGCATTTATCATGACCCTAGACTAGATGGCATTTACAGGACTTACATGTACTTTAATGCCCAAATAACTATTAAGCCTTGAAACTCCAGCTCTCCTCCCTTGATTTTAACCATTGCTTTGAAAAAAAAATGATCTCAGAAATTGAGGATGGAGACAACCCTCTCGGTGATATAGCAAATAAAAACTAGACTTAGTGTGAAGATAGAAATAGTCCAAGTACATATGTTCATGCGTATGTAGTATGTAGAAGTTTGGAAGGAAGATATAAAATTGATCTGTAAGGAACTCTACTAAAAGAACTGTGCAGGATTACATAGGACGTCACACTTGGAAACAGCTTTACCTTGGTTTAGCTCTCACATATGAGATCTTGTATTATTTTTCTTGTAAATGTCATGTCTTAATCTGGGAGCTGCCAAGAAATGTGTTTGTGAGGTGTGAAGTCCGCGCTGACAAGAGGCTCCAAGAAGATGAGGACACCTCCAGTTTGGCTTTCTCTTTAGACAGCTAAGATCGGGAGTACAAAAGGAAATTCAGAGGAAACATCAGAGAAAGGTTTACTGTAGATCCCCCAAAATGTTTCTTTCACGGGAAGGACCCTCTTAGGGACTAAATTCTTTATCAGCTGCCTTTGGAGATTTCACTAAGACTTTTGTGCTTTCCAGTGTTTGGGGGAAGGTAAACAAAAGACCTGCACGGAGATGTGACACTAGAGCAAGGAGAAATGTCAAGAGCAAGGATGAAGGCAGTGAACGAGGGCGGGCAATTTTACCTCTGTATCCTTGGCCATCACCCTTTCCTCCATTTGAAAACCATTACCCTCCCTCAGGCCCTGCTGCTGACTGAGTGTATGTTCTCTTCTCCTCCCTAAATTCACATGTCAAAGATTTAGACCCAAATTTAGGGTATTTGGAATTTAAAGCTAATCAGGTCATGAAAGTGGAGCCAAAAAGAAGAGGGATTAGAGGGCAAGAAATCTAGCTCAGTGGTTCTGACATCTGCCTGGCAAATGCAAGGTTTAGAGTTCGATCCTCTGGTACCACATACCACAATGCCAGGTGTGGTGGCTCGCGCCTATAATCCCAGCATTTGGGAGGCAGAGGGTGCAGGACTGTCGTGATTTTAGGCTAACCTGGGCTACCTAGTAAGTTCAGGGCCAGTCTGAACTACAAAGCAAGATCCTGTCTCAAAAACAAAGAGGAATTAGAGCCATTCTAAGCAGAGAGGTGAGCAAGATGTTTCCTTCTACATGAGGAAACAGGAGGAAAGTGCCCCTTTGAAAGTCAGGGCAGTCCTAGTGAGGGAGCAAATGAGCTGTCACCTTGATCTTGGGCCTCACAGCCTTCAAAACTGTGAAAATAAATTACTCTGGCTTAACCATTCAGACTCCAAAACAGACTAAGACAGACTAAGGCAGTCTTCTCACTTGCATAACTGAATGATATAGCTGATGTTCTCAAGTGACCTCGGGAGACCACACTGCACCCATCTCCCTTGCATTCCCAGAGTACCAGATCCTCTTTAAATGTTGGCTCGATCTTGTCCCCGCTTAACTAAACATTCCTCACCTGTAGCACTGTTCTCTGGAGAGGAATCTGCAGCTAGGACACTTATTAAACTGGTGATTCTAAGTTTATCTCACCAGGATCAGAGTCTCTTGTATGTATAATAAAAAAAAAAGACAACTGATTCTTCTACACTTTGTAGTTAGCTCATGATCTTAAGTGCAAACCCTTCCCATAGCTTAGGAGTTCTCTGAGATTCTGGAAACTTGACCTGTCTTCCAGCTTTCTTTCCACCATTCCTTCCCCCATTTGCACTAAGACCTGTAGCTAGATGAACTATTTGGGTTTTGTTGAAATGTGGCCAGTCATATCCCTGCATCTGTGTCTTTTTTCTTCTTCAGCTAAAACCCTTGTGGACCTAAAACTTGCTTCCTCTTGGAAGTAGCCGCTCACCACGTTCTCACCAGTATCATTCTTTCCTTGGTTCTGTCCCAACAGACAACCTGCCTGCCTGTGTGTTACTCTGGCAGCGCTCAGAGTTCCTAGGGACCCTCGGGGGACTGTCGATGGGGAGCTGCCTCCGAGCGTAAGTGAGTGGTAGGGTTTATTCCAGTATATCCGGGACTCATTTGACCTTGGCTGAGGGAATAAGTGAGCAGACAATGCACACTTGAGACCAGTACTATCCAATCAAAGTAGAATGTGAGCCAATGTACACGACTTTCAACTCTCGAGCAGCCACGTTAGAGAGTAAAAAGGGACAAGTGAAATTCATCTCCACTGTGTATCTTTAATACAGTCTATCAAAAATATTATCAGTTCAATATGTAACCCACACAAATAAGTGTTGGTACAGTTTACAGTATTCTTTTCACAGTCTTCAGAATGCCAGTGTATATTTTATTTTTTAATTTGTACATCGTTGATATCTATGGAGATTACAGTTGTCTTGGGGAATGGTGACATATCCATGTTATAGCATGTTTCTTCCTTTTTTGTTTAATCTTCTCCTTGCATCCCTCTCCTTCCTCCTCCTCCCATTCCCTTGTTCCATTTTTCATTTATTGTTGATACTGTGTTACCTTATGTTAAGGCAGGTAGAACTTACATTAATTGGGGTTATTAGGTTTCTGTACATGGTATACCTTTATTCTCCTAATCTCCCCTTCCCCTCTTCCTCATCTCCACCTTTGTTCCCTCGGACTATTTCCCTACTGTAAGAGATCTACCTCATTGCCCCTTTCTATCCATCCTTTATATCATTTTCTTTCTTTGTACTTTGCTTCACTCCCATAAGAGATGTCATATGGTATTTAAGCTTGTGTGTCTGATTTCACTCAAGATTATATTTCCAAGAAGCATCCATTTTCCTACAAATGTCTCAAATGTGTCATTCTTTATAGTCAAGTAGTATTTTGTAATATACAGATACCATATTTTCTATATCCAATTGTCTGTTTGCCATTGTGTATTTTAAACTGAACAGCACATGTCAAACCAGACCAGCACATCCCGAGTACTCAACAGCCATGTGTGGGTAGTGATACTGTACTTGGCAGCGTGTTTCAGACTAGAGAGGTTGTGAGAACTTGTTCCTATGAAGAAGGCATGAGTCTAGTTCATGGTTCATATATGCTAATTACCTGGCACTTAAATTTTTTCTTTACCAAGACTGTGTAAGCCTATGTCTCCTTTTTGCAATGCACAGAGATATCGGTACAAACAAATGGCAACCTCGAGAGTCCTGCTTGTGAGCTATGAAAGCTAACAGAAGGTAACAGGACCGTCCACAACTAGCAAGCCAACTGCTCAACCCCGCCTTTGGATCAGAAATGCACAGATAAGCTACTTCTCTCGGGAAGATTAAAGACATGAAGTAAGAAGGCTACATTCTTTGGGGTACAAAGCCACACCTTCTAATGCCATCATCACTGAGGTTTTACTCACCAGAAGAAAAAGCCACAGAAATGTAAACACAGTCCATTTGTAGATGCCTTGGTAGAGGTGAGCTCCAGGTATCCACACCCTCTAAGGACATCATTCCATTTGAGGGAGGAGATAAAGAGAAATTTTTTAAGCAGGAAACTTAGACCCATTCTAAGCTGTGAACTGTTTGTCTTGCTCAGACCTGTCTGCTGGCTCCATCTGACTCAGACAGCGAGTGTTCGGTGGGCCCCACCTCTACCCTGCTGGGGTCAAAAATAAAAAAGAAAGCGATTCTCTATCTCCCAGTCCTAGACTTTGGTGACCCCATTTGAAAAGGCTGGTGCCAGCTGGCACTGAGTGTAGGGTGGAACTAAGAGTCAAGTTGGTGCACCCAGCCTGGCACCCCTTTGGTGGGCAGAAAGCCCAAGCACTCTGTCAGACTTCCCATCCCCTAGGACAACTGGCGCCATTTTCAGTGAAAACAAGCCAGATACATAAATTAGTGTCAGAACCAAAAAGGTGTCCTGGGAAACTAGTTACAAAACTTCAGGGTTTTTTTTTTTTCCCTTTCAGAATCAGTAATCAAACTCAAGCCCTTGCACTTGTGAGGCAAATGGTGGCAAAAATTTCAGCCTTAGAACATTTTCTTTGCATCCTAGAAAGCAAAGCTTTGCCTTTATAGGACAGAAATCCTGTATCAAAGAACTGTCTGATATCAAGAAGTGTCACTGACCAAAGATTCTGGAAGAGATGAAAAGTTCTTCATGAGGTTTTGAGGACCTCTTTTATGCATTTTCCTATACCCTTTCCCCATATAATTCCTGCCCTTTCACTCATGCCTAGTTTTTATTGAAATGAAATAATTCTCATTGGTTTCTTTCCATTGCAGTCTTTCTTGCTGCAAAAAGTTGGACTTCTCTGCATTCAGCATTCTGGTAGCTAAAGGACAGTCATTATGAAAATTTTGCCCTTATTAGGTAGAGAAGATCCAGAACACCAGTCCTCCTGGAAATTATCTGAAAAAAGTACTTTGCAGCCCGATGACAACAACACGAGTTTTTAGAAGAGTTCGTAGTTTTCAAAAATACATTCATATATATTTCCTCAGTTTAACTGCCCAGTGGTCAAGTAGAAACAGTAGGTCCAGTCTTTAAACAATGTTTCTCCACAAGTGTCCATTTCACTGACAAACGAAAGGCAAGTGCCTGGAGAAGCATGCCAGGGAATCGGGCAGCAAGACGAAGTTCTCAGAAGGCAACAGAAAACAATGAAATTCATATCAACCCTGTGAGAGCATAGTCACCATGCTCTGGGAACACTGAGAAGCAGCCTTTAATGCAGCATTTAAATACTGAATAGTTCCCTAACCCGAAAACATTAAACTCTAGATGGAATTTCAGGTGTCTTGATAAGCCAGTTAGTGCTGCCATCAGGAAGGCTCCCTGAGAAGTCCAGTCGTGTTGCACTGACAGAGCCTTGCCCAGGGGCATAACTGTGGTGTGTGCACAGTTTGTGTGGGTCACACGGTGCGACACTAGAGTGTGTCTAGTGGTTGTAACTTTATGTACAGTATCTAAACTAATAGTCCTGACTTCGTTTTTTTAAATTCTAGAACAACTAGCTTACTGTCCATGTGAGCTCCAGTCTGCAATGTAGAACAACTACTGATTAAAATATTTTATAAGTCTCTTAAACATTGTTCAAAATTGAACAGGAATCTTTCCCTTCTTTTTCCCATTTTCTAAATGCAAAAATAGAATGTGTACCTACAGTAAACAACTGATTGTTATACAAATACATATTTTAAAATCTATATAGTTAGCACCTCCTAAACACTGTACTAGTTCAGGGTTTGCCTTCAGGGCTTTAAAATGATTGTGTTTATATATTATCCACAGTATCTTACAACTTCCTTAGACTAGCACTTCAAACACAGTATCTGTCCATCTTTATAAAGACATTCATCAATTATTCTTATAATTTTTCAGTTTATGAATAATGCCATGATTAATATCCTATCCATACTCACCTGTATATTGGTTGGATTATTTCTAGAAAATAAATTGTTAGAAAGCTTTTTGAAAGTACTTTTGGTGAAAATAAAGCCTGGCAATAAATGAGAAGGAAAGAGATTCACTGAGCAATTATTATGTACGAATCAGTGCTAGAAACTGGCACTATCTCATTACTTCTGGAAATTATGAAAATTTTGACACTATTCCCATTTTAGAGATGAAGCTGAGGAACAACAAAGTGAAGGTTTTCCAAGATTATACAGGTAACAAATAAGAAAGACAAAATTGGAAGCTGAGATTATTTATAAACCAGTAATGCTATTGGTTTCCAGGTTAAAAATCCAACTGTCTGTAAAGAAAACTTCAGAAGTATTTTGACCTATTTTCAAAATGGTGAAATAAATTTATATCTTCTCAGATTTACATATTGAAGACATTCACATGAAATATATAGATTTTGCTATTGATTCTAAAATGTCTTATTAATTTAATTACCTCATACTGAGTAACAGTGCTGCATACGAAGGCACTACATCCCAAAACAAGTATTTCTTTATTTGAAATTGTTCTGCTCTGAGTTTATACAAATTCTGTTAAGATGCACATTATGAAGCCAATTGTATACATGCTACATTGTATCTGGGTAGAGCTGACTCATCATCTATCAGTCTTCCTTGCTTGTTATTTGCATAGAAGTTAAGTTTTTCTTCACATTCTGCCTCCTTTTGAAAAACTCACTGGTTGTACAGCATCTCTCAGGGTTTACCTCTGTGGACAGACTCCTCTGGAAACAAAATACTTACACATTTACCGTGAGATGAGATGAGAAGAAAGAAAACAGATCAGGAGCCTATAAGAACAATATTCAATACTTTCACTTCTCAGAACAGTTTTGCCTTAGTTTTTGCATCTTACATGATCAGTTCACAAGGTAATAAGTACTAATGTTTTCCAGTGAAATGTGTGATCATAAAATGCGTATCGGCATGGTATTTCTCCTTTGTTTTAGGGTGTTCCCTCAAACTTTCTTATGTGTTCTCACAGCTCCTTCTCTATGTCTCTGTAATATCTCTTCCTTCTTCCTCACTGGACTAAGAGTTTCTGGACAATATATAGCATGTCCCTAATAACACTGCAGCTCTGTTTCACTTATTTTATATTTTGCTTAAAGGAATAGTTTCTAGAGCATTACTTCCTCTTAGCTTCCTACTCCGTGCAAGCTCACTTTAAAAAGCAAACTCACAAAGTAGGCTGACATAAGGGGTGAGTGTGTATTTGCAACATGAAAAATGTCAGAAAACTATATGCAGTCTTTTCCATTATAGTCTGACTTTGTACAGTATTAACATGAGCTCAGCATTCTTTACCTTCCGCACAGGAAGGATTCATTCACACCATAATCGTTACTGAGCAACGCTGATTTCACTGAGGGTTTTATAGCAAATTAGAGGCAGATGAACTACTTTAGAACCTGAACAGACACTTGTTGCCCGAGATCCTCCTCTTACATCATGCTATTTAACTGCACATGGTCTGTCTGTCTACCAGACAGAAGGATTTAGTCCTTTCTCAGTTTCTTTCCTCAAATTTGCATTCACACAGTGAACAGCAGCTTATCACATTTTTCCTATTATATAGAATTTGCAGTTGTAGAAATTTCCAAGCAGCTTTAAGCAATCCAATAAAAGTCAAGCATGCCTCTTCCAGACATATCATTTTTAAAGTCGCTTCCTAAGGGAGACTGCAGTTCAAAGAGGAATGAGTCATTCTTGCTAGTAACTTCTATTTCATGCATCAAGTGAGGTCCTTACTGCTCGGTCCTTGGGCAGTGCTCACCCTATTGTCTTTTGGTGCTTCATAGCCCCAAGGGGAAGACAAGCTTCCTCACCCAAGGCCTGAGGTCACCATTCCAGCCATGGCAGAGACTTATCTCACCTTAGAGCTGTTGTCTTCCTCTGTGGCCTCCAGGAGATCTTTCTTATTAACCTAATAATTATGATGCAAATATATTGATGTGCTACTTAATCCTAGGCATTGGACTGAGCACTTTTTATACATTACTTCGTTTAAATTCTAGGGAAAAACATAGGTCATTATTATTCACATTTCATAGACTTCTTTAAAAAACTTAGCCTGGGAAAATTAAATAATTTGCCTGAATCTGTCTAATTTACATTGGGTTCAAAAGCATCTCTGGATTGAAAGTCTGTGTGTACTTTGATTCTTCTCTCCCTGAATATAAATCCGGAATTACATCATTTTTACTGGTATTTGAATATTATCTTCCATGTTTCTGTCTTTGTTGATAGAAGGCTAGTGAATACTGAGAGACTATAATCTTGTCCTTGCCTGTGACCACTGACGTCCCCATCAACCATCCCAATCTTAACTCAGGCTGTGTCACAAACCTTAGCCCCTGCCATTGCCAGCTCTCAATGTAAGACCTAACTTGACATAAAAACAGCTGTTTTGTTACAAGCTTCCACTGTATTCTGTAACCTCCCTCTGAGTCCAGAGCTTGTCTCCTTGGGAACTGCCCACCCAACGGATGCATACAGTCACAGATTGTATGTTTTTATAATGTACTATCCTATGGTAACCAGTGATCTAATCATTGCTATTGGCTTCTGTGATTACTTGCTTCTGCACTTTAACAATAGAGTGACCTAATCGCTCCTGCATAGAAACCACTTGGTAACAGGTGGGGGGTAGTATATTTTCCCTTTAAATATTGTGCCTCAGTTTACCCATTTACCTTCTTGCACATGGAAGGATGACCCTCAGCTGAGTAATAATGTTCTTAGTTGGACTTTAAGATTATGTTGTGTCTTGAGAGACTGTCTCTGTGGGACTTGTCCCAACACTCAACTCTGCTCTTTTTTTTTTTGTTAAAAACTTTGCTGTACCTGATTTGTTCTCATCTTTTTACCTTGTCTTCAATATATCTACCAGTTACTGAACCCCTGTGCACAGAGATTCCTAGCTCCATTCATATCTTCTCCAACCACAAGAAGCTAATTAATTTTCCTTTATTGTACCATCTTAGAAAGTTCTCAGCAGTTCTAAGAGGTTTTTTGGTTCTTGTTATAATTCTCAAGAATAACATTTTTTTTTTTTTTTTTTAGAAAGAGAGAGAAAGGGTCTCACTTTGTAGTTCAGGCTGAACTTGAACTCACTATGTAGCCCAGGCTAGCCTTGAACTCACAGCAATCCTCCTGCTTCTGCCTCCTGAGTGCTGGGATTACAAGTGTGAGCCACTACACCCAGCATTGTGGTATGTGGTTACTGGGGATCAAACTCAGGACCTTGCACTTGCCAGGCAGAGGAACCATTAAGTTAAATCTCTGGACCAAAAATGATTTTTATTAAAACTTAAACTAAAAAAAAAATCTCCGCAGACATATTCTAAATGAGAGGAAAAAGGCAAAACCAGAAATGTTTGTATTACTGAATATGTGAAAAGGCTAGAAAAATGATCAGGTTTGTGTAGGTTTGGAGTGAAATGATGATTTTTTTTTTTAAACTGGGAAGAGCAATAGTGTCAGTAATATTAAAGGAAGTGCAGGAGGCAGGATGTGATAAAAGGAGACACTGAATTATAATTCAGTCACAAGAGAGATTTCAGTTGATCCCCTGAGAGGCTCTAAATCTGGAATAACCCTTCAGACCACCTCAGAATTGGTAAAGGAGAAAAGGGTGGGTCTCGTGCTACCACAGACTAGTCAGTGGATGTGGGCCCCTGCAGGAAGGGGTAAATTTGCGTGTGTGAGGAGCTCATTTGGGGCGAATGGGATTCCTGGGGAGGAGCTCAGCTGCAGGTCTTTAGCTGGCAACACTCCTGGCATTTGGAGAAGTAAGTTCCTCTGCCCTCGGAGGAAATCTGGATGGGACACAGAGGCATCTATGGCACCAAGCACCAAAATAAATCACCCCTGTTCTGAGAGCAGCATATGCTTATCCCAGAGGATAGACAGTAGGAAATTCAACAGAGCCATGCACAGGATGAATACGCTTGGATAATTCTGGAAACTATAACTGTCTGTGTATGATTCCTCTGACTCTGAAATTGTCAGTTCAGGAAATGAAAGGAGGTTGATTAAAAGTCCTATCTATCTATTCTAAAACACTTACACACAGAGCCTCTCAGGGCCAATTCAAAAGGAGTATTCTTCCTACAGATTCTTTCATATTTTTTCCATTTTTATGTAGTTCATGAGCAGGTGGCCACTACCTGTGGCTGATAATTACAGGCTTTATGTATTCTGCACTATGTGAAAGGAACTTGTCTGTGGCCAGAGCTGACAAGGGAGTATGCAGCATATGTTTGACCCTATAAGGGGAGGAAAATTCTCCTTTTGTTATGGATCATGGGGTTTTCAAGGCTGCTTTCCATGGCAAATGTTTGCCACGTTCAAGGGCTAAGGGCGAAGCATACAATTTTTAAAGAGCTTGTCAGCACAAAGTCCATTTGTGGAAAGCCTTGCCTGTTCCACACAAGTGACAGGTAATCACAGCAATTTTATGTGTCCATCTTCTTTTTAGTAGTACATGTTTGCAGCATATTATGTTTACAGTCATAGTGTGGAGTTGGTACATGTACTCGACATATCTTAATTTCTTTATTCATCCCCTTCCCCTTTTTTCTTTCCCTCTCCATCCATCTCTTGATCATCTTCTCATATGAGAAAGTCAAATCTCCCACTTATTGTTATCTCTTTTTATTTTGCTCTTTATTTGTAATGTGGATTTTTAAAATGGAGAAACCACATAATATTTAAGATTGTGAGTCTTATTTATTTCACTTAATAGTATGGTCTCAAATTGCATCCATTTTTCTCTAGAGGACTCATCATTATAAAAGGACAAAAATTCTATAGTTTCCACCACTAAAAATATTTGCTATCTCATTTTTTAATATTTAATGTTAATAATGACAATAAAGAAAATGCTTCCATAGACTTACTGCATAAAAATGGAGGCCTTGATCTTTGGTCAAACAATTTCTCCTCAGGAATAGAGCAAGGCAGCCATTTTGAAAATCCCAAGAAAATGACACTAAGGTTCTGGGGAGGAATGCTGCAAAAATACCACAGGAGCTACAGCTGAAACAGTTTAAAAAAAGAACTGGCCCCATCCTGAATACTTAGGCCCTCACCTCTCATTTATTCCCAACTTCTGTCCACAAATAACTTCCCAGGTGATGTTTGTTTATTTATCAAGTGTTTCAAACAATATGGCATCCCTTTTATTTGATATTAATAAGCAGACTTTTCAGCTTTTATTTTTTATTAGTATATGTTTGCAGTACATAATAATTATGTTTCTCACAGGGAATTAGTACATGCACATAACACCTCTTAATTCTTTCTTTTATCTCCTCCCTCTTCCCCCTGCCCTTTCTTCTCCTTCCCTCCATCTTTTGATCTCTTTCCTCTATAAGAAAGATCTCCCTAATTTCTGTATCTTTTATTTTGTTCTTTATATTTGAAATTTCTCATACAAAAGAAATCATGATATTTAAGCAGATAACTTATTGTACGATGTTAAAATTGGGTCACAAAGTGATAATTGGAAAAAATGAAGCGAGTTTTCACGATGACGCTGATTTTGTTTTTTGTTTCTTTGTTTATACAATGATTAATTGATAACGTTCTGGGGGAGAGCACCTTGGGGAGTAGAAGTGGATATGGCACCGAGCATCTCGGTCAAGAGACACATTCCCACTAGTCCACCTGCTCTGCTGATTTGTAAACATTTTGTTTACTTATTCTAATGAGTTTGTTGTATGTTTTCATCATTAGAGGAAAGTTTTTCAGACCTATTAGCTGGTGGCTAAAGCAGTACCAGTGGAGTTCATATTAAGCCCACAAATATTGCGTTAAAGGCCATCTGTCTTCGGGCAGGCTTTACAAATTCCCTTTCCTTCTGCTTCTTGCTTAAACCAAGGTTTTCACCAAAAGAAAAAAAAAAAGAGTGCCTACAAGAGCCTTATGACTTGTGGGTGTGAACTGCATCCTAGGACCTTTCAGCCACACCTCACTGGCGTGGATTTGAGATTTTAAACTTGCAATAGTTTCCTTCAGCTGCAGCCACGAGGAACCACTAATGGGGTGGCTAAATAACACAAATGTATTGTCTCATCATTCCTTCCAGCGGGGGATGGCTGGAAGTCTAGAGTCAAGATGTCTTTAGGGTTAATTCTTCTGAAAGCTACAAGGGAGAAATTATGCCTTGCCTCTCTCCTGGCTTCTGGGAGGTTGCTGACAGAGATTGTCCCTTTACTGTACATGTATCACCGCAGTCTCTGCCTTCATCTTCACCTGGCCTTCTCCTGGTGCGTGTCTATCTCTGTGTTCACATTCTCATTTTCATAATGACAGAGTCATTCTGGATTAGGCTCCACTTCACTCTGTTCATTTTAACTGGATCATATGCAATGATCCTATTTACAGATAAGGTATAGGTATGGGGGTTAGGCCTTTAACGTCTTTGGGGAAGCACATAATTCTAGCCATTGCAGGGCTTCTGACATGGGTAAAAACCCTGTCCTGCCATCCCATGGATGAGCTTTCTCAAAGGAAGCCCTCTATAGATGTAGATACAGGGAAGCTTCCTTATATCTTTTAAGGCCTTGGAACAATTAGCCATTTCCTAGGCTTGGGTTCTACATCTTCTGATACCCAGCATCTATCTGGACCTCTCACATCTACTGGTACAGATAAATTGTCTATGCTCCTGGTTTTTTATGCTTAAATTTATACATGAAGCAGTATAATACAGAGCCAAAACCACTGGCTTTGCAGCCAGATTCTATGTTTGAAAATTACTGGATGTTAGACAATTTACTTTTTGTCCTATTTTCTCTTCTATAAATCCATTGCCTCAAAGAGTTGTTAAGATGATAAATAATTCACACAAATGAGTTAGAACAGTACCTGGAACGTAGTATGCGACTGCTAAAGTTAGGTGACATTAGCACTAGCTTTCCCCTGATCCAATGAGTTAATACTGTTTTATGGAGAGATAGGTAGGATAAAGCTGACACCGTGGGTAGTCGAGTGGAGAGGGAAACCTACGGCTGAGCAGTGAAGGAAATAGGCCCTGATGGAACTACATCTACAATGGGGATGAAACAAGGCGTGGTCTCAGCCGTGGGGATGATGAGAGGGCAGCGGGAATCAGAGACTATGTGGGCAGCAGATTCCTGGAGGTGCCTGAGCAAAGAATCTGGGGAAGTAATTAGGACTTCTTATCTGCTTTTTCACTGAGAACAGAATGACCTCAGGGTACAAGCAAGCTTTGGTCTCAGCAGGCACACAAGGAGGTGGGCCAATAGTACAAGAGGGTATGTTTGTGTTTGTGTATGTGTGTGTTCAAAAGTCACCAGGAAGTCCTTTGCCCATTGCTCTATTATTTAAAGTACTGTCTGATTTCCTCTATTTACAGTTTATGAAGACTTTGGGAACTGTCCTCACCCTTAGAGCTTTTCCTCCACTTCTAGAGTCAAGCCCATGACTTTGGTCCACAGCAGGTGCCACCCAAAGCTGCCACTGCCAGTAGAGGTATCTTGCTTGCAAAATTCTCTGTTTGGTCATCACTGTTTGGCTATTACCCCACCACAAAGGAATAACTCAACAAATGAGTTTAAACTATTCACTTTTCAAATATTAGGTTAAGGCTATCTGAAGTTTGATCAAGATATGGTGGATAAGAAATCCTGCCCCTCCTAAAAATTTAGGTTATGATTCAAGTGCTCTTTTAAGAAGCATTTCAGAATGTTGACTGTATGCATTATCCCAGTGCCCAGCAACCATGGCATAGTTACATTTAATCAGTCTTTTGTGATGAGAGATGCATGTAGGTGAAGGTATTTGGTCATTTAGAAAAGCACAAACCTTCCCCTGACCCTGCCATTCCCTTGAGGTGCCACCCCAACTTAACTCTGTCCCTCTACTCCCCGAATTGTCAAGAAATGAGTTCACATCTTCTGTTCAGACTGCATTACTACCCATAACCCCATTAGACTGTACATGCCTTAACTCTACATCTTCCTCACCCACCTAAAATTACTCTTTTCAGGTTATCATTACCTAGAACATCACAAATACAGTGGCTGCATAACAATCTTTAATCTTCCTGAGGCATAGAATGTCTGTAAAAAGACACAATAATGTGACCCTGGAGTGCTCAGCTGCATGTGATTTAGGGCAGAGAATGAGCACAGAGGTTCTTGTCCATAGGATAAAAGAGAAGTTCAAAGCAGTCAGTAAGTCAATGTTTGAAGATTATTTCTGATATTTGCATATAATACCTTAATCTTCCTCAATCTCTACTTTTCTATCAGGTTCCTTATTATACTGAATATATACATTGTATACTTACAAATCAATATCTACCTTTAGAGCATAAGATTAAGAGAAAAAAGACAGCTTATATCTTTTTTCACCATCATATTTCCAACATGTATCCCAAGGCTTGTCCCCTAGAAGGTGCAAAATACATATTCATTAAAAGAGTGAATCAATAGGGTTTTAAATTTTGAAAATCAAGTAAGTGAAAAAGAATAGGAAAGAAATTATATGTAAACTAAGATAAAATTTATACAAACTATATACCATATCTTCATACAGTACTGTTAGAGATAGACTGCAAGTTTTACTCTGAAATTCCTACCAGTCAAAGCAAAAAAAAGATCACATTTGTAGGCTTTAAGAAAAAAGTCACTCATGAAGCAAAGCTACCATGTATTATTGACTTCAGTGTCTCTGCGGATCTTCACAAAGAGTTATTGGGTAGCACACAAACAATATCTATCAGGCTATTTCTATAACTATATATAATAGTAAGTGCTATAAAACTATTTTTGACAAGGTCCTTAAATACAGACTAACCACATACTATAAATTTAAAGTAATTCTGTGTCAACAGGATCAAAATAATGGGACCAACTCCTTAAAATCTGAAGCCTTGGCTTATTTCAAAGATAAAATTTAGAATATCAAAACAAGGCTTAAGACATATGAGTATCCCTTATATTGTGAAATAAAACCATTATGTGGTCAAGAACATTTGAGAAATATTGAATTCTTAGAACCTTCTGTTTTGCAATTTTTACATTGGCATACACTAAACGCTTTAAGTAGTCCTTCAGTAGAGAAACTAATCCTTATCAAATAATACCTGTTCACATTTCAAGGAACTCTGTAGAGATGATTGATCCCCTAAAGATTCATGTGCTAGAAGCTTGGTGCCTACTACAGTAGTGTTGAGATGAGAAAGGCTTTAAGAGATGAGATAAAAGGAAATTAAGTCATAGAGGTTCCACCCCCATGAATGAATTAACGCTGTTTTTCAAGAATGAGTCGAGTCTTGTAGGACTGCATTACTTCCTACAAGTTATGCTTGACCCCACCCAGTCTCTTTCTTTCTCTATTCTGCTCATGCACCCATCACACTTGCTTTTATCCCTGGTATGTGGTATTATCCACCACGAGACCCTCACCAGAAGCTGGCGGCTGGTTTTCAAAGGGAAAAACCAACCTGTAAAACTTTCCACTCAAAGCTCTAGCTTGCCTTTCGGAAGGCTCTGAAATAGATCCCTCCACCTCATGTTGTTTAACTTTGTAAACTTTGTCATATTCACTGCAGAGCTTCCTATGCTCTGCAGCTTTTGTTGCAATTGAGGTTTGGATCTTCAGAATACTCTCACTTGGACTTAAAAGTTCCTTTGTTGTTAACAAGGATTGTTATAAACATGGGTTCACATATGTTTATAGCAGCTCAGTTTGTGATTGCTAAATCTTGGAAATAACCCAAATGTCCATCAACTGGAGACTGGTTTAAAAAGCTGTGGTTCTTCTACAGAATGGAGTATTACTCTGCCATAAAAATGATAAGTTTGAATCATTTATACTTAAATGGACATATGTTGAAGATATCCTCCTAAGTGAAATAAATAGGTCACATTAGGTAAATATTGCATCTTTTCTCTGGTATGGAAAATAAAGATGTAAATGAGTTCTAGAATTGTATGTTATATATTGTGAAATAGAAAATACTCAAAGTGAAATAGGGTGAAGGGGAAAATAATGAGATTATAACAAAAACGGAAGGAAACAAAGTTTATGCATATAGGGCTGGGGGTGGTAGGGTGGGTAGGACTATGGGAAAAAATGAGAATTAAGTTGTGTCTTATACTGGTACAAATTCTCATTGCTGAGTGCAATCATGATGTGTATATGTAATGTAACAATAAAGATTTCAATACAAAAAAAGGATTGTTATACTTGCTTCTTGTTATAGTTGGAAATCTGTGCTCTGTTCTAACCAATGGAGCTTGTAGTTTGTACATTGTAGTAGCCAATGAGACATGTAAGCTTGTAACCAATTGAATTGCTGAACTAACCAATGAGATGATACTAAGCGTAACTCCATCTGTAACTTTAAGAACATTCTGTAAGGAGGGCATAAAAGCCTGACTTGGGCAGAGCCAAATACCAGCCTCTTTGTAGAGAGATCCCAGGCTGGTCCACTGGCATTAGAATGAAGCTGCACATTTTGCCTCAGAAACTCCTGAATGTGTCTTCCATTCTCCTGAACTGGCTGCTCCAAGCTCTGAGCTACAACACTTGAGCTGCATGCAGTAGCTAGTGTTCTGAACCTCACTACCACGCTCTTAGACCTCAATATTGTGATGCAAATGAACCTCATTTCTTTATACCTCACCCAGTGTCAAGCATTCTGCTATAGAAACACCAGATGGACTTAGTGCACACTGACACATCTAGATATGGTCAAAATGCACTGCTATTATTATTGAAAGTAACAGTGATTATTAATTGATTATCTTAATGGATGACTGTTCTCTGCAGATTAGTGTGTCGTTAATTCAAGCTGTTTGGTTCTCTCCACTAAAACTTCAGATTTAAGTCACTAGATAATAAAAAATCATAACATAAAGTGTCCCTCCTCTCAGGCAGGCATCCTTCAGATCAACAACAGTAGGGAAATGTAATGTCCATGACAAAGGGAAGGAGAAAGGAACTTTATGTCCTGGAACATTCCTGTTAGTGATCTTTGGAAGGCTTTTCCCTGTAGTATGTCAGAAAACTACCAGCTGAAAGAGGAACTGGAGACATAGTTTAAAGCATCTGAATGAAGTAGGAGAAAGCCCTTATTAAAGATGAGAAATTGCTAACTTTTGCTTCTGTTTCTGTTCATCTTCATGAAATCTCAAAATATTTTTTGGTCTTATAGAAGCAACAAAGTCACATATAAAATGTCACATAAGTAGCTAAAAACATTTTACTTTTATTTTGTTCATTATATTTTTGGCAGCAAATTCACCTTGCTAATGATGTTTTACTAATTTTGAAATTAATTTTAATTGGTATTTCATGTGAACATACTGAATAGGAAGAAGGATTGCCTGCCTGAAGTTAAAAACGGACCTTGGAGAATCCAAAATTCACACTCACTCTGAGCAGTCTCCTGTATGCCCATGATTCTGCCTGTCCCTGACATGCTAATGTCCAAATCAACATCTCACCTCCAGCTCATCTCTGGAATCATGGAGTACCCAGCAACTTCACAAATATGTTTATGTGTGCAATGTGAATTCATTATCTTTCCGGCAATTTTTTTTTTTAACCTCTGCTCTCCTTTCTCCTTGATCTCCACCTCACTGATTGGATCCATCTCCCAGCCAGGGCACCACTCTAGACTCCTGATCTTCAGTTTCGACCTTTCTTGAGACTAAAATACAAATTCCATCACAGTCTATCTCAGGGTTTCTCAATAAAGGCCTCTGGGCAGTTGGGCCAGGATTTTTTTCTGTGCAGGAATGTATTCATTCATAATCTGATCACTATGACAACCAGGAAATTAAAAAAAAAAATCTTTGAAAATACTGTGACCACCTCACAATTGATACACCAGGAGTGGAGCCTATAGCAAGAACAGCTTAACTGTAGATCAATGATCTATGATGCGTCTTATCTTTAGAAGGTAAACCAGGTGTGGAAGATTCTCTCATTTTGGTAAGAAACACTAATAGCATGAGCCACTAGGAATTGTTCTTGTTGAAGGATCAAGGAGTGGAGCACAAGATACTGCCTGACTCTCCATGGTCAATAGGAGTCTTGGGGAGACCAGTAGTCACACAGGTAGCACGTGGTCTGGACTCCTCTCTACTGTTGTCCCACCAGTCCATGCTAACACAGGGAGCAGTCCCAAGGACCACAAGAAGAACACAGAGAAAGCAGGGTACCAGGAGAATTAGGCAGTGGCATGACACCCACAGGGGGAGGCAGTACCTGCTCTGATTTGCCTCTGAAGAGCTTTCCAATCCCAAGTATACAGATCTTCTTCTTTTTTCCTCTTCTTCTTCCTCTTCCTCCTCCTACTCTTCTTCTTCTTCTTCTTCCTCTCCTCCTCCTCCTTCTCCACCTTCTGCTTCTTTGTATAATAATGTCCCACAGAAGAAAGAACAGGCTGAAGAGGAAAATTGTTTCCTAGCTCTGCCTCCTCTGATTACAGCCCAAATTTTAGAAGACTTTTTCTCATCTGTAAAGTGGAGCTTCATGTTTGTCAGCTTTCTGTAACAAATACCTGAGACATGATATGGAGAGAAGGTTGATTCCAGCTCCCAGTTTTGGAGGTGCCAGCTGTGATGGACTGCCATGTTGCTTTTGGGTCAGTGGTGAAACAGTGCATCATGTCAAGGAACACATAGCGGAGCAAAACTATGCACCTCATGGCCAGGACACGAAAAAGAAGATGAAAAGGATAACTGCAGTTCTACTATCTTCTTCAGTGACATACTTCCCTTACTGGAAGTCTCAGAGTTCCGTATTCCTAAGTGTGGCAAGGAAGGACCAGGCCAACAGTAAATACATGGGCTGATGGGGAACATCCCAGATCCAAGCTATAGCAAGGGTCTAGTATCTTTCTTGCCCAATGTCCTTCTTGGTGATTAACTGATGATATTAAGTAAGCTATTTTGCTAGTTTCTACAGCCTTAAAATGAAACCCAATCCACTGAACAAAGAGGACCACAAAAATAAAAATATGTAATTTATGTAGGAGATACTTTATAAATTTATCACTGACATTTATTGCATATCTATTATGGAAGAGTTACTCAGTTCTGTTTTGTGTTATCTTAACTTTCATACTCTTAAAACTGAGGAATTCTTTTAGCAATCTTAGTTACAGAAGAGATTTCTATACTTCTAAAAGTCATTCAGCATCTTTTTACTGCAACACTATAAATTCTTCTGCAGGATAAATCAGTGGGGTGTTTTTTTTTTTTTTCCTTTTCTTACTGAACAATATCTAACTTTTAATAATGCCTTTAAAATCCTAATATGGCTCTGGAACAATTTTACTAAGACTGTTAAATGATTTTCATTAGTAACTATTAGTATTTTTTTTTAAAATCTTTTGGACATTTAGAACTCTGAGAGTCTCTGAAACCTGAGGAATTGATCTGCCTTTCTCACCAGCAAATCAGTGATTGAGACCTGTCTGGCTTATTCTCTTGTTTTCCTAGCTGAGACCACCAGTCTCTTTCCGGTGAATGCTGGTGCCATCCCCTGATGGCTCCCTGTGCGCAATCTCTCACACAGGTGCTTCACTCACATCAGCGCATTACACAGGCCATGTATGGGCTTCCAGGATGGCAGAGCTTTCTTTTCATACAGGTGGAAGAAAGATATTTAAGATCCATCAAGAAATTCCCAATTTTCAAGTTATAGTGAGTGCTATATAGGAAGTAAACAACCATCTGGAACAGAAAATACAGGTGGGCAAGACATGTCTTCATCATGAAGTGGTCAGGGATGACCTCTCTGAGGGTGTGACTTTCCCACAGGACTGGAAGAAAAAATAATGAGCCAACAAAAGAGAAAGAGTGCTGTAGGTATAGGCAAAGGACCCAGGGGAAAGGGCCATTTTTGCTAATCCAAGAGACCATCACTGTAGTCGAGTTATTCTCCATGTCTGTGGGCCAGATTAGTAAACCCGCCTCCCCCCAGCATGTACAACAGATACGTGGAGACGAGAACAGAGGGGCTGGGAGTTTAGCTCAGCTGTACAGTGCGTGCCTAGCATGTGTGAGGCATGGAGCTCAGTCCCCAGCACAGCCAAAGAAAACAGAAGAAAAAGGAGTAAAACATCCTATGTAGGTGGATGGATGCTTTTTGTACAGTGTAATTGTGGTAAAGTCACTTACAGAGCTTCATGCTTTCTCACTGTCCTTATGT
>PVIR01024579.1:0-25773 GCA_004026965.1 Petromus typicus | reverse complement strand
ATGCTCCTCAGGACCTCACTTGTTCACTCAAATCTTTCTTTCTAAAGGCCTGGAAATAGACCCCAGGTAAAATGTAATATTTGCAATTTTTATGTTCTTTTAAAGAAATTAACCAAAGATAGATGCCAGCTATTTAACCATTCCAGCAGGTAAATAATTGTGAAATGTATTTATTCATTATTTATATGTCCGTTATTTGAAGCAATTCTTCTTCATAAGTTATAAAAATAATATATATTCATCAAATGAATTAAAAGAATACAAAACCGTATGGAAAAATCAATCCTTTATTCCTTCCCCTAATTCCATCTCCTGGAAGTAGCCACAACACTATGTTCTTTTTTTTTTCTGTTTCAATTTTTTCTTTATACATTATAGACACCTGTATCCATAAATCAATATTTTCAAATCAGTCTTAATAGTTGCTTAATATTCATGTCACTATTGTCTAATGAATGCACCTTTACACTGTTTATCTTACTATCAACAAAGCTATAAAAAATTTTATGACGTATGCTTGCACACCTATGCCTTCATACTTTCAAATAGATATTGAGAAGCAAAATTGTTACATCAATTTAAATAAAACCTATACCATTCTTTCTTTTTTTTTTTGAGACAGGGTCTCATTTTGTAGTTCAGGCTGGCCCTGAGCTCAGCCTCAAATTCACATCACAGCAATCCTCCTGCCTCTGCCTCCCGAGTGCTGGGATTACAGGTGTGAGCCACCACGCCTGGCACTGTGGTATGTGGTTTTGATTGCTGCTGGGTGTGAATCTCCACACCCAATATTGTACATGGTTAACCAGGGATCGAACCCAGCCCCTTGTGTTTGCAAGACAGGCGCTGGAACCACTGAGCCGAACCCTGGCCCTATACCATTATTTCTTAAGCATATTTTTAACAGTTCACAATCCTATTCCCGGGGTTTGATATCACCCTTTCTCCACATTGTCAAAAACAGTTTCAAGGGCTGAGGATGTAGCTCAGTGATTCCGGCACCTGCCTTGCAAGTGCAAGTTTCTGATCCCAAATTTGATCCCTGGTAACCACACATAACAATGCCAGGCATGGAGACTCATGCCCAGCAGCCATCAGTACCACACACCAGAGTGCCGGGTGTGGTGGCTCACGCCTGTAATCCCAGCACTCGGGAGGCAGAGGCAGGAGGATTGCTGTGAGTTTGAATCTGGCTTGACGGTGTCTCAAAAAACCAAAACTTACTGAACAGCTCCCACAATCAAGACCCTGTGGTATTAATGGAAAATTAAATAAATCTATTTAAAAAAGAGTTTCAGAAACAGTATACACTTTTGCCATACATACCCATTTTTTGCTGCGCACATTTTTTGGATTCATTTTGCATAAACTGCTTCATTTTTGCTGAGTAGTTTTGAGGCTGTCGTAAGAAGCCCCCCGTCCCAAAACTATGTAAATGTTACTTTATATTTTCCTCAAACATCTCTAAAATTATTCTGAAGATAAATGTTTTTGTAATGTTAAGTGTACAATTGGATAGCATTTAGGACAGTCCCAGTGCTGTAGGAATAGCAGCATGCTCTTGTTCTAGAACATGCCACCCGCCCGCCCCACCCCCGAGACACCATGCCAGTCACTACCCATTCCCTCCTCACACCAGGCACTGGTGTCCACCCCTCCTCTTTCTGTCTTCATGGCTCTGCCTATCTGGTTATTTCATTTAAATACTATCACACGGCATGTGTGACGTTTTGTGTCTGAATGTTTTCATTTACAAAAATGCTTTCAAACTTAGTATCTAATTGTACTGTGTATCAGTACCTCAATACCTTGTATGGATACTAGTCCACTGGATGGATGATATTGCTTACCTTTTGTTTTTTAAAAAACTAGAATATAATTTTTGCCTATGGTGTGAGGTAGGGGGTCTCATTTATAAAATTTTAGGCATGAAAGGCATCTCTTATTTTTCTGACAGAAATGACTGCCCAGGAAGAGAGTCAAATGGATTAGCATCCACCAAACACATCCAGATTCCATCTCTCACACTAGCCAGTGGCCCCAGTACTCTCAGCACATTCTGTAATGACATCTTCCAGATACAAGGCAAGATCTTAGAAAAGACCGCAAACTGCCAGGCATGTTACTCACGCCTGGAATCCCAGCACTCAGGAGGCAGAGGCAGGAGGATCGCTGAGTTCAAGACTGAGCTCAGGACCAGCCTGAACTACAAAATGAGACCCTGTCTCAATAAAAAGACCACAAATTACCAGCTTTTACCTTAGCAGTCTAAACAATCACACCAATTCTTAAATCCTCTATTGGTCCACCTCTGCCGTAGGCATAGCAGATTTGTGGAGTGACATTTATTTAATCAATGTATTAGCTTTACATTGTATGGCTCCTGCTAAAAGACACTAAAAAGATACAGCATTCTGTTTTGAACCCACGTGGGCTGAGAGTTCAGTAATAGCATTGGTATTCTGGCTCATCTATTTCCTAAATGTTCGTTCTGGAGTGGTGGAAACTTTTGACCTTGATGCTGATTATGATTAGCATAGCAATCACTCTTCTATAATTAAAAAGCAGACGTGAATTTTCTTTGGCTTGTTTATTAATTCCCTTATGAATCTATTTTTTCAACCATGAGGACAAAGTGTTTTGTGTGAGTCACGAGGGAACGTGGTTGTAGTTATCCCAAAGACAGAGGCCAAGGCCCTCCTTAAAGAATAATCAGTGCCTCCTGGGTGGCTCCCGGACACGGTGACCCTGCAAACAAATGAGTACCCTTCCTCTCCACACTGTTCTACCTCCCTCCACTCAGTAGTACAGGCACACGATCCTAGCAATTGGCCATAGGAATCATGCTGATTTCAGCGTCTGATTTCCCAACAGCCCGAGAAGGCAGCCAAGACCCTTCGGTAGGACAGAGAACCTTGCGAGCGGAGCGTGCCCAGATCTGAGTCCCAGTACCTCTGCTCAGCCCCGCCCTGTGCCTCTCTAGTGTAGCTTGAGTTACAGCTGGAGTAATGTTTTGTGTCTCCATGTTAGTAATGCCTGCTGCCTAAGGCTCACTTGACAGGGCTTTGTGTGAAGTGCTTTTCACACCTCCCCCTTCCTCTCAGTGGCCTGAGGGAGGCGTTACTATTGCTCCTACATTCCAGAGTGTGACAGACGGGTCTGGGAAGGCTCTGCCCACGACAGGGTCCTTGTGCCGATGTCACACAGCGTAGTTTCTCAGGGCTGCACCCCATTCACCTCGTCTAGGCCAAAAGCTGCGTTTCAGAAATGGCTCTTATATCATGACAACGCACTGAGCACAAAGCCAGAGTCTTTTCCACCGTGTCCTTCATGACACAGGCCCTAGAAGAGGGTCCTTGCAATTCCCATGTCACACGGGAGAAGACTGGCACAGAGCGGGGAGCATGCTGGGCATCCGGTCCGTGCCCCTGTGGCTGACACGGCTGTGTGGCCCAGTTTCCAGTGTGATCACGGCAGGATGCGGGGCTCAGGGCTCCTCTGCCGACGTATCCTCTGTGAACTCTCCTCCCAGCTCTCCATGCCGAGGGCCAGTTCTGCGACGTCCTCACACAGGCACGCTGCCTCCAGCCTCCTGCCAGGCCCTTGCAGCCCTCTGCTGCCTGCTCTGGCTCTGCTCGAGACTGAGGGCTTCATGGCTGAGAGCTGAGGCTCAGGCAGGCAGCTGCCCACCCCCGTGGGTGCCTCAACTAGACATCTTTATGGACATCTCAGGACAAAAGGTAGGAGTGATTCACTGACCTGGGGATACTGAATTTTATGCTAAGTCTTTTGAAATATTCCCAAGATGATTCAAATAGGAACTACATAAAATTTGCATTGCATCTTAATTTAAAATCACCATATAACCAAAGACTAATAATGGTGTTAAAATCACCACCCCAAAAACCAAAATAATTATTGAAAATTTACTGTGTGAATGATTTTAATGACTTTTAGTACATTAACTCTTTAACTCTGGGAAAGGAAACGCCATTACTTCCCGCACTGCGGGTAGAGAGACAGAGAGGTCAGGCGCCTGGTTACCCAGCTGTGCTGTTTGCCTTTACCTCGAATTGAGAATTTCCCGAGATGAGCTGAACAGGAAAGAGGATGATGTTTTTCAGCTATAATTTCTAATATCCATCTCACTGCATCCTGACGATGCCGGCCTTTCATACAGTCATGGCTCACTCAGTCCCTGCGGAAAGTGAGATGTCAGCTCACTCGAGGGTGCTGACGCTGGAGCTTGGAGCTGGTGCAGCAGCTGTTCAAGGTCGCATCTTGGTGGGCAAGGAGCTCAGCCTGGAACTGAGTCCTACCTGACCCCAGGTCTAGCTCCTAAGGATCTGTTACTATGAGTTCTTTCACCGTACGACACGGTGATGGCTCACTTTTAATTCAAAACATTGATATCTTAAGAATGTAGATTAAGGACTTTCCCCGCTGTGTCATGAGTTTTCATGCAGCTTCATATCAGTCAATGTGTCACTATAGTGTTGACCTTGAGGGATTACTTGGCTCTTCATTTCTATTGAAAACTTTATTTGGAAATTTAGAAACGTCCTTCAGTTTCTCCAGTCCTACGGAGCTTCAATAGCTGATCACTGCCTTATACCTTTCAACACATGCTTTGTCCTTGGGCTATTCTGCTTTCTACATTGCAGCATCAAATCCAGCCTAACTGCAACCCTTCCCTTATTTCTCTTCCTTGCCTCCAGCACATCTCTCTCCTAAGCCCCAGATCGAGTTCATTTCCACCCACTGCAGATGCTGCTGATGCTCCACCCTGGAGACTCGTCGTGTCTGAGGCCGGCAAACCAGACAGGATCTTTTGCTGATTTCCCAGCTTCTGATTACAGCACATTCACTGGTGAAAGCCCAGGCCCCAAACACAGGAGGTTATCTCCTCCACTCAGACTCAATGCATTTAGCCACCTGTTCGCTGCGAGCTGAGGAAATGCAGAGCAGCAGCGATGCCCCCTGGAAATGCAGAGCAGCAGCGATGCCCCCTGGTCCCTGGTACCACACACCTGCGGCTGCAACGGGGTGCGAGGCCGGGGCAGACCGGAGAGCAGCTGGGGCGCTGTGCGAAACGAACAGACGTCGGAGGGGGACAAGGAGGCACGGTTATTGTTAGCTGGAATGCAGCTGGGGGCCGCGCTGCATCTCATCCTTTCTCTCTCCTTTCATGTCCAGCACTGAGACACAGAGGGAAGTTCAGGGCTTCACGCCATGCCTGACCGTTTCCGGTACTTTGCAGGTCAGCACCACCCAGCTCAGCCTGGCGTCAGCTCTAGGTTTTATTCTCTATTCACCTGGAAGCTCTGGAAAGTTTTGATCAGAAAGAAGCATCACCACGGTATTTGGAACCTTCAAGGTTTTGCTCTAGATTCTGTGCGAGGTTAGGATAACAGGGGTGCAGCCGGAAGCTACAAGGTGAGTGGGAGCTCACAGGGATAACCTGGGAAGAGACCAGCACTTCTCTCTGTGGTATGGGCCAGAGTTTGGCAAATGAGTGCCTATGGACCAAAGTCGACACACTGCTGGCTGTAGCAGATGAATTCTGAGCGGACCCAGCTCTGCTGTTTGTGTATCTCCTATGGCTGCTCTCCAGACTCAACAGCAGAGCTGAGAATTTACAAGACTGGCTGGCCTGCCCCGCCTCACATGCTCCTTTTATTTCCCTTCCCCATTTTTCCCCTCCTTTCTCTTCTCTTTCCTCTGCTTCCTCTTTCTTTTCTTTTTCAGTCCTACAGAGTGAATCCACAGCCTTCATGGGGAGTTATAGCTATAATCATTTTGTATTTTTGAGAAAAGATAGCTCATTTATTCAGGGTGGACTCACACTTGAAATCCTCCTGCTTCAGCCTCCCAGACTGCCAGGATTAGCAGCACCACACGCATGTCGGGTGATTTGTTTTTGTTTCTAAGTCTCGCTGATTAGGCTAGCCGTTAGACTGGGTATTTGAGACGTACTGGAATAATACATGGTCCCTGAGCCCAGGACTTTTTCTGTCCTAGACCGATTCACAGGTGGAGCCTATTGCTTGTAAACCTCTTAAACTTAAAGCTACATGAGGGCAAAGGACAAATCTCCCCCACTTACTAATATATCCGCTTGGTACAGGGGAGTAAATGTCTTCATGAATGAATGCCACCAAGCTGGTTCTGGCTCACAAAGGGAGTGTTTTTGTAATATGTAAAAGTCATTGCATGCAAACACGTACCCTTTAGGGACAACCAAGCTAACTGATATGCTCCTGGCATGACTACCCCTGGGGAGATGAGTCCTCCTTTAATCAAAGTTAGCAATATTTATTTTTCTGGAACCAGAAATTTTTAGGGCAAGGCCTATGGCTATTTCTAAACCTCAAGTAACCAGGCTCCTGTGTGTGTGTGTGTGTGTGTGTGTGTGTGTGTGTGTGTGTTGCTCACTAAGTTCCCTAGGCTGAGTTTGAACTTGATTCTCAGGCTTCAGCCTCATAGAATGATGTGATTATAGACATGAGCCACTGCAGCACCTGGCCTACAATATTTCTTATTTGGCCACACACACACACACACACACACACACACACACACACACACACACACACACACACAAAATCACTGCCTGCCTTGCTCTAGGCACACAGCCTTTTCTCAAGTCTTAGAACATACAAAGCACCACCCCCAGGGAATCTTGTAGGCAGGTGTAGTCTACCTGCCTGATACATTCTGCATTTCTCATGGCTTTTTCTTGGTTTTCAGGTCTCGGGTCCAATGACCTGAGTCTTATATTGCCCCCCACCTGGGTTGATCCCAGGGGCGCTTCTGTACCTGGATGCTCTCGTCACATACACGCCTGTTCAGTGTCAGGTGGAAACGCCATATGGACAGGACCGCACATTTCATTCATCACTATGTGTCAGTAGCTATCCTTGTCCTTTAAAGTGCCAAAGAAACATTCTGTTTAAATAATTGCTAGTTAATGAAGTGATACAATTGCTGGGAGTGATTTAATGAACTCTATATCAAAAAATTAACATTAAACTTTAAAAAATTCACCCTACCAGCAAAACAACCACTGATAGTTGTTGACTGCTCTCCACAAACCCATGAAAAAGATAGCAATACAAATAACAAATAAGCAACGTAGTTAGATAGGTAAATGTACCCCAAAGAGGATGTCCTAATGGCCAATAAAATTATGAAAAATTGCTTTGACTCCATTACTTGTTATAGAAATGCAAATTAAGAATCACAATGCAAATTGCAAATTAAAACCATACAAATCCTCTATAATGGCTAAAATTAAAGAGACAGAAAAGAATCATTAAGCTTTCTTATACTGCTGGAGAAGGATCAATTGGCATAATGGCTTTGAAAAATGAGGGGCACTATTTACTAAGGCTGAGCTTATATATATGTACCGCACAGCAATGAAAAACAAAGCACCATTAGTATAGAATAACACAACAAATGAGTGAACTTTTAAAATACAATGTTCAGAGAAAAACCTTAGACACAAAAAGTTAATTTGCAGGAATTAAAAAAGGAGGGGGGTACGTTGATGCTGTCAGACATTAGGGTGTCAGTTACACGTGGGTGGGTGGGTGAGTCAGAGCTGGGAAGGTCCATGTACCGACTGCAAGATGCTGAAATTCTACTTCCTCAGCAGGAAGAATTGTTATTACAAGAAACTGTAGTTTGTGAAAACTTAGAAGAACTACACTGTGGATCAGAGCTCTTTTTCTATGCTACTTCAATAGAAATATGAACAGTAGTTTAAAATGGCCACTCACTTCCTCCATGAGAAAGATAAAATATGCTTCCTGGAATATATACCCTTTGAAGAAAGGTATCGTTAAAAAAAAATCTATAAGTCTGCTGTTTATCATTGAGAAGGACAGACCTTCATCGATCCACACAATTATATTAGAAATGGACAAGCACATCTTACATCACGGGCTATTAGTGGTTTGCAGAACACATTAAGAGCAACGTCCCTGCCCATGAACTGAAGTAAAAATAAAATATCAATGGCAGCTCATAGTTTAGAAAATACATTACATAATAGTTCTCTTTCCACTCTCACCAAGGAAAAAACTACAATACTCTGTGAGTTGGAGAGTTCTTCCCATGGTACACGTCAGGAAACTGAGGGCTGAGGGGGATTAGGAGCCCAAAGACAGAGGCGCAGATGGACCCAAGCCTCACTCCTTCCACCTGAAAACCTTCTGTAGCATAACAGCCTGGCTCCTTTACACACTAAGAATATACATAAGGACCCAAACCACTCTGATTTCAGTGATGTTTTAAAACTAATATTTTTCATTTCAGCTATACACAGATGTTTGAAAAGGGCAATGCATACAAGTCATAATTTATGTATTAATTTCCTGTTTTGATCTGAAAAGTGTCCCAAACAGCTCCGACGTTCAGAGGAGGGGCTTTTAAAATGTGATTTGGTCTGGAGGGTGCTATGATGGAATGATCTACTGAGGCGTCCGAGGCTACATGTGCTGTGAGGAGGAGAGTCCTGGCTGGAGGAGTGTGTCCATGGCCTGTGTCTTCGGCACAATTGCTCCCTCCCTAACTCATCCCCTCTGTTTGCTGGCTGCTGGAGCAGAGTGTCTGTGATCCCAAGGCCCTTCTCCATGCTCTTTCCGTGCTGGAACCAGCTAACCATGAACTGTACCCTCTGGAAACCGTGAGCCAACACAAACCTCTCTTCCTCTACATTTTGGGCCGTGGATATTTTGTCCCAGTGGCAGGAAATCTGACACAGTGAAGACAGAGTTCACTACCCAAGTTGTCTAGTGGCCACACAGTCAAGGGCTGGGAGGACGGCACAGTGTGAGGCACTGCAGGGCCCTGGCTCCAGCCTTGCTTCAGAAATGCCACCACGTCGCAGAAGCTGAGGGCACCCTGCAGCCTGCCCGGGAGCACCAGCCTTACCCTCTGCTCCCTGCCACTTTCTCTCCTGTCTGCCTCTTCTTGCAAACAGCCCTGTATTATGCCTCACAGTCCTGGGGCTGCCCTCACCCCACCCAGAGCTGACCAGCTCCAGGGCCTGACATTCCGGGGCCACAGCAGCAGGTGCAGTGGGATGGGGAGGGCGAGCTACATGGGGACAGATGCCAACCAGGCTTGGGACACCGATCAAAAGACTGAGACACGAAAGGACGTGTTAGCAGTAAAGCAGCACAGAGGAACAGGACAAAAATGGAGGTGCTAGTCTGGTAACATCTGGATTCATCTGTCTGTGCCTAAAGCCGGTGAATTCAGTTTGTGCTTCTGGGCCTCAAACACATGAGTCTTGACTCTTTGAGAAATAACTTAAAGTCTCTGCTATAGTTTCTTTAGCTGGAAAAGGCAGTAATTGTCATACCATTCTCAGAGAGCAATGAGTGCAAGAGCACTCGGTTATTTACAAATAGGAAGAGAAAATGCCCTCTGATACCTCCTGTTGCCCTCACCTCTGTCGATAGAGGTTCTGGCAGATGACAAGGGCCACAGAAACAGACCTCGGCTCCCCTTTCCTCCTGCAGAGAGTCTCCCAGAGCCTAGTACAAGCTGAACATATTTCTCTTCTTAGAATTCCTTTTCTAATTCAGATCTGAAGTTCTAAAAGTTCAAAGGATTGTGCGCAGGAAGATTACATCAAGCTCGAGGCTACAAAATGAATCACTGGTGTAGAAGCAAGAGCTGGTTCTTCAAAGAGCTTTACACACGCTACATCTATGTCCAAGTTACTAAGTCTAGATTGGGGCAACTGTGAAGGAATTATAGCACAACAAAGGTTTATGTCGACGGGAAGCAGCCCGGCATGCACTGGACCATAAACACATGTGCTATAAGCATTGTCAGCACACGGCCAGGACGCATGGTTGTCTTTCAGTCCGAAAGGTCCGCACAGAATAAAGTGAGGAACAGCCATTTTCTCCAACTCCAACACCACGTTCTCAGGACTCCGCAGAGTGTCACTCCTGCCCCCAGAAGAGCACAGAATGGGACTGACTTCCAGACGACCTCAGGAAAGGCCCGGTCATTCTCTAGAGTGGCATCTGCTTGGCATTGTGAAGGAATAACTAGAGTCATCACACTCCATGCACAAGCTAAAGAAAGACACCCTCCGCACATGCACCGAGTTCCCATGAGAGAGGAATGTAAAAATATGGCTCATTTCTAGAGTACCTGCTTACAATAACATACTTTCCTTCCCTCTCTCCCTCTTTCTTCCCTCCTTCCCTCCCTTCCTTGATCCTTTTGTTGTTGTGTTATACTGAGAATCAAACCCCGGGCTTGGGTTTGATTCTGTCACCCTGCTAGGGTGACAGGTATGCGCAACCTCACCTGGCTTCTTTAAAAAATGGGCATAGTTTTATATACTTTTGGCTTAATATAACAACATGTCTTTGTTAACATTGTTAACAAAGAAAGATGTCTGAGCAAGCATAGAGAAAACAGAAAACAGTAGTTTTACAGAGACAGAGGCAGAGAAAGATTTCTTTAAAGAAACTAGAACGGCACTACATTTCACATATGTCCTTGTCACCCACTTTTGGCATTTAACAGTGCAGCGCATGCCGTTTTATTCCGATATCGGTAAATATAAGCTAGCGTTGCCTCTTCTGGATGTCAGAACTATGATGACCCATGCTAACAACCACTCAGAGCTTCCTCTCCGATTATTGTTTTAAGCAATGGGCCAGGTTCATACCTGTGGTTAAATGATGCAAAAATCTTTATGATAAAGCTTTAAGTTAAAGTCAACATCAAGTTAAAATCTCTAAGCTAAGGATTGCTGTAGAAGATATCCCTGGAACTGACATCGCCTTGTTATCAGCATTCTAAATCCAAATCAACGCCCCGGATATTTCTGGCTCTACTGTCCTCCCCGGACTTGCCCCAGGTTTACTCCCACGGCCAGTAGGTGGCGCCCGCCTTCCCACATGGCCAACAGTACTATGGATTCTCACTCTTTTCAGTTTTTTCCATTCTCTTGACTTTGAGCGTTATCCAAGGACAACCACATAGATCAGAAAGGACATTAAAGGGAGTAGGAAAACTAGGCCAAGGCCCCAGAGCCAGGAGGACGAGTACGCCTACGTAGTGTAGTGCAACCACGTGGGCATCTGCGGTCTGGAAATTCTATGTGACTCAATCTTCTAATAAATCTATGTGGATTAACATAAAATGGAAATAATTAAAACCATTAAGAAGATGAAATGACTTTAACTCGGTTAAAACAAAATATTCATATTCTGACTAATTTTGAGATCCTGAAAGATCAATCACATTTGACTCTTGCAAATGAACAGGGGAATATGGGCGTGGCCTGACTCTCCGAGCAGGTTACCCAGATGCACTGTGGTTGCTGTGAGCCCCCCCAAAGTGTGTCTACCTTTGGGAAGAACAGGAAGTCAACAAGGACAATGACTATGAGTGTGATCTGGGACATCACCAAGAACCTGGAACCTCCTTTCTAAACCAGTAACAAACCTCCTTGTAACGAACACGTTCCCATTTGCTGTGGTCCATCCTGTCCCAGTAGCCGGATCACTTACACTCTCTGGAGAAGGTGCCAGGTTACGCCTCTTGATGCTCCATCCTACCTTGCCCAATTTTATAGCGCCTTGCTCACTTGTAATTGTATCTGTACTTAATCACTTTCACTCATAGGAATGTAACCTCTGCACAGCTGAAACTTTGGCTATTTTTGCATAATACTCAGCTCTAGTCCTTAGCACTGTATTCAGGCTTGACACTCAAAGGTTGTTAAATGAACAAATGATTAAGATAATATTTGCATAGTGCCCTGCAAAATATGGTCACAGTAAATGATAAATGATGGTTGTGGCATCACTTTACTCTCATTATTATTAATTATAGTAGCAATGGAGAGACATGTACTCATGGTTTATAAAGTTGTCTGCTGATGAATTTTCTTCCTTGTTTCTTCTCTTTTTTCCTATTTCCATTTTTCTCCCCTGCTTAGCCTATCACAGCCCAGGGCTATGCAAAATAAGCTTCTCTTATGAAATTCAGGGTTTCATAAGAGAGCAAACCTGAAAGTCTCACAGTAGCCTCAGCTACTGTTAATTACAGAGATCGCTTTGTTGGTTTTGCAGGCACAAATGAGAGAGCACTAGTGTCACGGGCAAAGCCCCAAGGATGCTCATGCAGACCAGTGAGCCACAGCCAGCTTCTCACTGCAAGATGCTTGTGGGGCAAATGCCTAAGACCAAGATAGATATTCTGAGGCTAAGGAGGGCAGCTGAGGCAAGGGGGCAAATGAGCGGAGCCTACGTCTTCTGTGCAGACACAATCACATGTCACAGCCAATTGGGCTGCTCAGACTTGAAGTGCAATTCAATTGTCTGCAAAATCAGAGCCCAATTAGGCTGTCCTTCTGGCTCCTGGGAAGTCTTGCATCCTTGAGGAGTGACCTAGGACATTGCCTTTCCTTTTGACTTTTTTGAACAATCCATTTGCCAGACCCTGGCCATCTGAAGACAAATAGGTAGCAAGTTCCATTTATCAACTGCAGGGACAGTTAGGGGTGGGTAACAGTTATTGGGTGGGATGGCCACACATCTCAGGATGGCCTGACATCTTCTTCCCATAATGAGGTCCACTGGGTAAACACCAGATGAGGGACCTACTGCCATACAAAATCCAAACACCCAAGCCACCTTGATATATGAAACACGGAAGCTTCCGAAATTCTTCTTGTGTCTATAGATACCTAGAAAGACCTGAGTATCTAAAGATAACGCTCATAATCAGCAGATAAAGCATTAAACAGTCTCTACTCTGCACCTGCTTAAGGATAGACATATCTTCCTCCAACTCAGTTAATTCCCATAATAGAGTTCTTGTTGACCTGACTTTATCTAAAGCACAGACTCTGTCTTAAGAGCTTTCTCTCTCTCTCTCCAACACTTTTTAAATTCAAATTTCTGCCAGGGCTTAATGCTGTATTAGCTGTGGTCAAAATTCTGATTTAAAATAAAATCTTGACCTCCCACCTCCTTCCTTATATCAGTTTCCAAGATTTCTCTTTGGAACATGATGGAATCTTCAAAGATTAACTCGAAAACTATTGCACTGAATTACCTCCCTAGAATTCTGCAGGTCTGCACCAGCAAAGACTGTAAGAACCTATCTCGCTCTCATTGGAAAATATGGGCCCTCCTCAGTCCTCCTGAAGGCAGCTTGTCACAGAATCCAGGCTTCTGATGACTCAGTCTTTAGACTCAAGGCTGGTCCTCCCTGGGTAAAGGCACCTAAGTCCTACTTCTCTCTCCTCAAAGCTTTGTATCTTAGCACAGGCTTTCTGCAAACAGGCAGGGGACACACTGTCCTAATTTGTATAAATGCACTGGCTGACAGCTCCCATTCAAGGCTAACACTATCCCTTACCCTAAAAGTCCAACTCCCTGGCAGAGACCAGCCCGGTCGGGCTATCATTTCTTTGTCAGATGCCCAACCGCGCCCGGCCTTTCTGTGGGCCTGTCGAGTCCTGCACAAGGGTGGCTGTGAGGCACCAGACACACTCCGCTTGCCTGCTGACCTCCCTGGCTTCCAGGACCACACACTCAGGAGGAGGACAGCTGCTAGGCAGGGCAGGTCTAGGCCCTGGTCCTGCTCCAGAGAGTTAATAATAAGTGAAAACTGTTCTACAGTGTTTTAATTATTATATAATTATGCTGCAGGTCAGTACCTCAGTGAAGACTCTTACAGGACCTGTCATACCATCAGGGAAAGTTAGGGAAAAGTTAAGGACTCTTCTCCCAACCCTGTCTGCCGCTGTCTCCCTGTGCTGGCAGCTTTGCTGATCCAGTGTGGCATGAAAAGACAGAAGAATGTCCTTCCCTCAAAAGCCCAGTGGAGCACGGGCAGGAAGAGAAAAGAGGCTTTGAAAATGATAATTAAAAGCAAAATTCAGTCCAGATCTTTCAAGTTCTCTTGGGCTTAAGATTTCCTTTTCATTCCTCCAGCATCTGCTGCTTCTCCGTGAGGCTGGAGGAGAAAGCCGCTCCCGAGAGCCTTTTGTGCTGTGCAGCAGCCAGAGCCAGTGACTCGGCCTCAAAGGGAAGCTTCTGCTCAGGAATGAGCCGAAAACCCCAGGCGCAGCAGCCCGAGGGAGCAGAATGCGGGGTTTCTGAAGGTTAACCCTAACTTTCAGGGATTTGAAGCTGGAAAGATCTAAGATGGTGGTAGTCTAGCACATCCTCAGACGCGTCTTGGAGCCTCTGCACGCGGGTGGGGCACAGGCGCAAGCCACAGCCGCGTCTCACTTCCTGCCCACAGTCCATTCTTCATTTGGTTCTTCCTAAGTAGGCCAGCTCTGAGCTCCATCCATTCGCTGGCTACACAACCATACGCATCTGCTTAATTTCTCTGAATTCCAGTTTCCTTAACTGTAAAATTGGAACTAATCATAATCCTTGTTTCTTTGGGTTGTCATTAAATATAGTAATTTAAGATATTGATATGCCTTTGTGGCTCATTAAGCAGGCTCCAATATGTGATGCATAGGGCACATACGATGTCACACAGTGCGCTTTATGATGGAACAATACCTAGTTGCTTTTATGGATTCTGCATGTTACAAGGCTCACTGGGCCATGCCCTTTGGGGCTCGCAGAGATTTTCAACTTTGTATGTTCACCTCTGTATTTTCAGAGCACCTGTTGCACCGTGGCGGGCAGCAGCTTCTCCATAAATGTCAGCTGAGAAAAGCGAACACACGAGTATGGGAGATGCCCTGCAGTTGGGCAAGTCCAGCAACAGAGGGAAGCCCAGGACAGGAGCCTGCTTCCAGGACCTGCCCCTCACCAGAGCTGAAGTGGGTGGTTCTAGGCAGGAACATTCCAGGGACCTGGGGTCTCCACGGCCGGGATGCACCAGGACTTACTTTCCCTGTCTGTGGAATAGGGTTGATGTGCTCCATACAGCCACCGCCTAGGACTCGCTGCGAAGGGAATAAGTGTGTGCCATTTACCAACTGTACCTGCCGAAGGGGAGCACGGAAATAATCTTCCCACAATTGTCTATTCCATCCTTACGCCATCAGAGGCACGAGGCATGGTTTATCATCCTATTCTATGGAAAGAGAAACTGAGACAGAGGAGAGATGAAGTGGCTTAACCAAGGTGGCAGAGGTAGGAGAAAGAACCAGAACCTGAATCTGCACAGGTTTCCCTCGATTGCTCTGCACTGCCCTTGTAACGTCGTTGTCAGCATGAGCCCGGCAGAGCCTGATGAAAAAGGTGACATGTGTGATGCAGAGAACGTGTCCCCTGACACTCTGCTCACCGCGGTGTCCTCTGAGTGCCTAAGACAGTCGCCACCATGCTGGCTGCTGGTATGTGAGAGAAAGACAAGGGAAGACAAGGGGAAGGAGGTGAAGGGACAAAAAGAGAAGGGGAGAGAGCGGGAGAGGAGGGGAAGGGGAGGGATCGGTACAGGGAGGAGAGGGAGGGACAGCAGTCCTTGTGACCTCAACACCGTCAAGAGAATGTGATCAGACATTTCACAGAAAAAAATGAAAGTCCATATATATTTGAACCCATCATAGGCTCAAAAATTAGGAAGCTCTAAGATCATATACATGTGTGTATTATATAAAAATAAAAATATAAATATATATAAATATAAATATATGTATGTTGGTTATACAAATAGAAATGTTGGCTATAATGTAGAAAATAGGCTTTGAATATGCTGTTTGTGAGAAGATAAATGGAGAAAGGCAATTTAATCGAATTCATTAACTTAAAAGTGGAGAGACCTTTTGACTCAGAAGCCGCATTTCTTGGAATCTATCTCTTGTATAGAAATGGGATCTCCAGGGTATTCATAGCAACATTAGAGTAGTGACAAACTGAAATCAATCTAAGCACTCATCATTATGATACTTTCATTCTATGGCATCTATTCAAAAGAATGCCAACTCTATACACTGATCGGGACCACGACCCCCAACCAGCCAAGACTTGAGAAGCCAATGAAGTTTTATTAAACCTACAGAAATAGGAGCCTTTTATGGCTCCTATAATGGGACTCATGGAGGAAGCCCCCAGGGAGTGGGGGTCAGGACACCAGGGATGAGGATGCGGACGATGAGACGCAAGTCAGAGCAGGGCCAACCTGGCAAGACCTCCCCAACCTATGACTGGCGAAAAAAGCAAGCCACAGAATAATACACAGACTATGATGCCATTCATATAAAAATAAGATCAACAAGTAATAACTAAAATATGATAGAAATGTGCTGGGAGAGGAATGGAAAAATGGACTCCAAACTAATGACAATGGGCTGCCACTGACCAGGGCAGGAAATGCTGCCAGACACCTTCTCACAGTCTGTGCTCCACATTTATGTGTGGCTTGACTAGTCATATGTTACCATGTAAGTTCTGAGAAGAACTAAAAGAGAAAGATTTTCAGTTCTCTGAAAACTCCTGCACCCCCTGAACTGTGAGTTCGTTTCGATTATCGCCTTTTCTCTAGTTAAACTTTATTCCCATTGTGAGCTGATGCCTTGGTGCCCCACCCCCACGCTTTACACAGCCCTGAGGCGGAACTGTGCTGATGTAGCTAAGTGCCGGAAGTGGAGATGGCATGGCTCTCGTCTCTCACCATAGAGGTCAGGTGGTCTAGACACAGAGAGAGGCTCATGATGTGGTTATGACTCATAGCCAACCACACTAGTGCAGGAATGAGGACCCGGCTTTTTGGCTTCAAGCCCAAGGTCTCATGGCATTTTTTTCCAGAAAAGAGCCACATGGAAGGCCACAGGCCACCCATGATGCACCCACATACACCTGCTGAACAGGTACGGCCTGAGGTCACAGGTGGGAGAGACTCCTCTCAACACATCTAGATCTATGCAGCACTTGTACTAAATACCCTGGAGGGCCTCCACCATGAGAATCTGGCCAGAATTCAGTGGCCTTCAAGGGTCTCACTTCTGGCTAGCAGCGGGCGAAGGCAGCAGAGAAGCTGCCTGTTCAGAGCTGGCAAACACAGATGCTTCTCAAGCCCGTGCAAAGACGTCAGGGAGCCCCGCACCTCTCTGACTTTGCTCCTAAAAATGGAGCTCCCTCACCAGGACTGTGGCAGACATACTCACTCTCTAATGCCTCAATCATATGTGAAGTACTTTAGTTTTTCTTTCATGCTGACTCGGGCGGCTGTAAAGCATGCTACAGATGGGCTTTTACCTCTATCCCGTAATTATTCCACTTTCAGTTTATCTGTCTCTATGAAATAGGTTCATTCCTAAAAGGCAAGTAAATCTCATCTTTTTCACTTGAATTTTATTTTAAATGCCCTGAAAGAGCACTTGATTTGTAAGGATCTTCTGATGAATAATGTCTTAAGTGCAATCAATCAGCTACTAAATCTACATTATCCAGTATGGTACCCACTGGCCACACGGCCAAGAAGCACTAGGAGTGTGGTTTGTCCCAGTTCAGGGACACTGTTAGAATTAAATGCACATCAGAAAACTTGCAAAATATTTCATTAAAGTTTTTATACTGAGTATATGTTAAATATTTTGAATATACAAGATTAAATAAAATATACTGCTAAAATGAGCTTTATTTTTTCCTTCCTCTGTGTGTGTGTGTGTGTGTGTGTGTGTGTGTGTGTGTGTGTGTGGTGATTAGAATACTTTAAATTTTCCATATGACTTATATCATATATAGGCAGCAATAATCAAAATAAAAAGGTTTTTTAACTTGGGAGTTTTTGAAGCCATTCACATAGATGAAACCCACCCATTCCCAGAAAATAGCCATAACTTAAAAATATGAGTAAAATTTGGGCTTTTAAAAAGACTGTTTAACAATTGATCAACTGATTTTAATGTAAGCAGGATGCGAGGCCCTATGGATTGGCTCTTGACCCTTAAAGAGTTCACAGTTAAGAAGATGGATAAGGCTATCATGCATATGATTAATTAAAAATGTCAGCCCCCTCCACTAGTTCCAAACCACAAAAGAAATAGAACAGGTCAAATGCTTTTTGAAATCTATTCTAGGTAAAGTATTTCAAAACTTCAGTTTCATATTGTGTCTTATATGAGACGCAGGAATTGCTATGAAATGTATAGTCCCCTACAAAACAGTAATTTCCATCAAATATTCTTTTAAATTTGTATACAACTTTTTTAAAAGAAAGAAACGGCACCTTTTCTGTCCTGTGATTTCTGCGGAGGCAAGGGGCAAATTTGGTCCAATGACCCGTCGCTTCACCAAGTCCATCCTGAAGAATATTTGTAGTTACATGGAATTCCAACCTGAATTCAGCAAGGCTGAGGGGTATTAGTCTGACCTCTGAAGACTGCCAGGTTTTGGTAAGTGGAGAACCCAGTTTCTACTCCTTTCTAGGTAAAGGTTGAGGTAGAGCACTCTGTGTACACATACACACACTCTCACATTTACACACACAGTCACTTGTTTGGGTCCTTGGAAGCCAGATCTGTGTCACGGGAGCTGTCTCCCAGATGCAGGACCCGAGCGGGGCCAAGATGATCAGCTCTTGTGGTGCTGCAGTAATGCACAACCTTGCTGAGTGTTTGGGAAGAGCACAAAGCAACCCACAAGTGGACACCAGAGAAAGACCATGGCAAGAATGATGAGACATGTACTAGGGGCGGACGAGGTGGGACTGAACGTGGTCAGTGGAGACACCAAGGCTCTCCTGCTGACTGAACCTTTCACGGGAACAGACAGACAACTTGGCTCGTAGGTTCCTGGAGTTACTCTGTGCTCTTAAGCTAAATTCCCCCTTGTTCTCATGCTGTTCTCAAGTGGTTTCAACCTAAATAGTCTTAACCCAGGTAGGCTGGGTGTGGAATAGGCACTGGATTTTGTGCCTATGTGGGTGGGAAAGCTGCTAAAGATATGCAGCTGAGGTTCTTAGGAGAGACAGGTGAGTAGATGCTCCAACAGGCCCCTCCCACCCTCCTAGCAGCCGGTGACTTCAACAAGGGGCTTCACAGAGGGGCCATGAGCCACGTAGCATCTAACATGGGCAATGCCTGCAGCTTGGCACTAAGTCCTGACTGATGCTTTCGGAAGGAGCCAGGCCGATGGTGCCTGGGGCACGCAGGCGGGACGATCCTGTCCTCACCCCTGTCCGGTAGTTTCTCATTAGCGACTGCCCTCCCCGCCATTTTTGGAGTGGCTTGGAGAACACCTGCAGAGCCTAGAGACTTCCGTTCTCACGGGTCGGACGGGCCCTGACTGCACCGTGCACACCAGCAGAGACCTGCACGGGACGGTTTTTCTCCCTCCCGGGATGGACGGTGGCTCTTGTGCTCCTCCGCTTTCTTTCTGCCCCAACTTTGACAGGACTCTGATCACACGTGGTGGTTACTCCATAAATGCTAAGTGCTCACTGCTCCGGCCACGTTTTCTCCCGAAGACATCATTCCGTTTGGCCCTCTGGTTTTGTAGCCTTCTTCCCAGTCCTGCTCCATTCTGCTTCTGATTCTCAGCTTTCCGGGGCTTATCTTTTGTTTTGTGTTTGCTAAATTCTTTGGGCAGACCTTTTCTGCAACAGACCAAGAGTAGGTAGTTTGTGCCTTCCCAGCTCTGTCAGCGTGACGCACGCACTAGCGGAGCCGGGCTGGGCAAGGGCCTGGCTGTGCGCTGACAGGGGCTCATCACAAAAAGCACCGGAGCAGGGTGTGGCCCACAGGCGGTCACCTGCCGACTCCTGCGCTAGAGGAAAAGAACGCAGTAAAAGCTGAGTGCCCTACAATCAGCAGTGAAAGCCAGTCTGTGTCCCTGCCACTCTAGACTCGGGCACTCTGATGTTCTCTAGTCTTATGCATCTTCTGGAAATTTCTCATCCATACATGAGTGTGCGGATGTTTGTGTATAAACCCACTTGTCGATTTGAAATACTCTCCGTAATGCCATACCATGCTCTGTACCTTGAACCTCCCATGTAACAATACGCCTGCAAGACTTTCCCACGTTATCATAGAGCTATCTCATTTAAAACAAAATAAATGATGTTTCCCCTTTTAGATGATGTGCCATCCTTTATTAAACCAGCCCTCTATTAATGGATATTCAAGTGCTTAGGGGAATATATTTTCAAACATAAACATTACTGCAGTGAGTCCTTTTGAACACATAAGGTTTTGGAATGAAAGCACAAGCGTTCAGTGGTGGATGGGCTTTAAACTTCGCCATGTACAGACAAGTTGCTCACCAGGGAGGGCTTACAATTTATGTTCTCATCAACAACTTATGAGGACAAAAAGGCATTTTATTTAAGGCATACGTCTCTGTGCCAGATGAAGAGGTAGTTTTACATAGAGTATAAACAACCTATAGAAAATACTGCAAAACTACATTAAATAAAGGCTAGATCTTGTGTAACTAGTTCACTCATCTCTTAAATTTTATAATGAGACACTGAAAACTATACAACAAAAGTCAAAAATAAATACCCTTTACTTCAAGCAAACTATAAAAACGTTAAGAATACAGATAGAATGAAAGAAAAGGAAAGCTCACGAAGGGAATGCCAAGCCCCTCGGACAGCGGGGAACTGGGCCTTTCTGACGAACACCTGGTCAGCTTTGCCTCGTTTCAGTGAAGCATTTGCGCTGATTGACACCTATGGCCCCCGTGGGTTACCACAGGGGTCCCAGTTCTTCAGCCTCCAGCACCAATGCCTCCGCTCTGGCCTGATCGCAGCAGAGGCCATGCCCCTCCCTGGACTTCAGGCTTAGCCCCCTGAATTGCTTCCATTGGTGCTTCTGAGCGCAAACTCACGTGACTGTCACCACTCTGAGAAAACGTCCTGAGTGCCTTGCTGGCCGGCAGGGGAGGGGGGTGAGAGGCTGAGGGAGCCGTTCTGGAACCCCAGCAGCTGTACCTGGACTGAGCCAGCTGCTGCCCACTGGCCTGCAGGCCCCAGTCCACCCAGCCACTCAGCAGAGCCCTGCTTGGGTCAGCCTGTTCTCAGTCAGCCTGCGGGTGGTGCTTGTGACAAATGACTGTCCTTTTAAAGCTACTGAGGTTTAGGGATATTTGTTGCATAATAACTCACGAGTTAAGCATTCATACAATGGAAGAAGATGGATTTGACCTAAGTTCCTATGTCCTTCTTCCCTTAGACAAATATTTACTAAATAGCTACCATGTGCTACTAAGGATGTGAAGACTGTGACAGTCTGGGGTCTAGCAAAAGGGAGACAGGCAGTAGAGCAATAAACATTAGTGACCAACACATGCTAAGGACCACGGTATTCTTCACAGAAATTCCCGGCTGGCTGCTTTGGGACACTTAGACTGCAGAGTTGTATTTCAGACTGAATTTGTTTAACTAGCAGGAGGCAGCATGAGGTCCTAGGGAGCCATGTTCCAGGGAAAGGGGCGGCTTGAGCCAAGGCCTGAAGGGACACAGCCCTGGAGCCCCGGTGATCCGGAGAAGAGGCCCGCAGCTGGGCCTGTGAGCCTTTGCCTTGGGGAGCCATCCTGCTCCTTTAGACGCCGCCTCGGTATGGAAAAATGTGTTTGCTGAAGTTGGCAAGAGGCCTGTGTCAATTGCAATTCCACTGTTCCGAAAACCTAATTATCTTTAATAAACCTGGCTCGGACTGCAAATAAAAATGAAAACCCATCCACATTCTGTTCTCATTGAAACAGTCACCCGCTGCTCCCTCCGATCTTTGCTAATAAATGAGCACAAGTGAATGAAACACCTCACCACAAGCTCATGGCCAACAGGGGAGGCGGACGAGGCTTCCTCACAAGTTCAGCGCTGAGGAAGAACAGGGTGATGAGAGTTGTGTGGATGCACTGATCTCGCAGCTCAGCTTTCTGCAGTGCACTTTCCAGTGGGGGGAAAAGGCTCTGTCTAAATAAGGTGGGGACCCCCCCCCCCCGGCACAGATAAGTCTAAGCCATTCCCAGAAACAGTGATATCCCAGGGTGGTTGCAGTTGGAGGACTGTACTGAATGTGGCTGTGTCTTAAAAAATAGCATAGTTTTTCCCATTTCCCAGTTTTACATTTAATTATTTAATTTTGCAATACTAGGAATCAAGCCCAGGGATACTCTACTACTGAACTGGCCCTTTTAATTTTAAGAAAGGGTCTCACTAAATTGTCCAGGCTGGCCTTGAACTTGCAATACTCTTGCTTCAGCCTCTTAAGTAGCTAGTATTACAGGCATGCACCACCACACTGGGCTAATGTAGTTTTTTAAATGTCCAGAAATATTTTCCATTTAGATACTAAGAAGCAGGACATCATTCATCTGAAAGGTTCTACGACCCCAGATGTGTTATCCAACCTCTGCATGCTTTACATTTACTTGTAAAATGGTGCTTACAATTAACCTAATCCACAGGTTTCTATGGAGATGAGATAAGATGATACATCTCTAGTCTTGTATACATCACACAGAAGCCCTGAATTCTGAGGCATTCTAACTGATAAACTAATCATGCAATCCAGGGACTGCACTGATTTTCATTCCCACTGAACAGAAAGTCTGAAGTGTATTTTGATATGTAAACGTAGCATTTTAAAACAAACATGGCATACAATATTATTCAAGAGATCACCAACACCACTTAATGTTATTGATTAATACGGTCTCCAAAGTCTCCTGGGGATAGATCTTCACCTTGTCATCCCCGTGATTTTTCTATACATGCAATGGAAGTGTGGCAAAGAATTTTCCTTCCTCGGAGTCCTGATTACATTCCACCCGACATCAGCAATGAGGAATCTAAAATATGCAAAGTACTGCATTTATCTTTGGACTATATTTATATTTTGTTTATGTGATAGTCTGACATCTAAGCCCAAAATAAATTTTTTAGCTAACCTCTCAGTGTGTCATAAGCCCTTAATTGATCTTTCTCCTGGCTTGTCTCTCTTTAACATTACACTTTTAGCACCTGAATTATAATTAGCAGCATACCCATTCTGCTCTCTTTATAGACAGAGGAAGCAAACGTTTGCAGACTCTGCTGTCAACTCTAACAGCTACATCCATGGTGTTGGCTACTGCCAGAAAGCAGAAGTTGTGACATAGAGGTCTTTTGGACAGTTGGGGGCACCATATGGAACAAACCACACCCTCTGTCCATTGCCTTCTTGATTTATAACTTAGAATCACATTTCTTTCCTTGATTATCTTCCTTTAAGAAAATATTAGCAATGTAGCCAGTCAACTTGAAAATACCTGCCCTGGGTATCAAAACCCAGTTCTAAATGATCTTTTCCATGCAGAAATAGTTTCTCCTAGCTGATTTCAACTACATGCATTGCATAGCCAGTGATCTGGCTAGTGTGTGTCTCTGCACATCCGAGGGAAGAAGGAGACGTAGACTCACTGTCTGGATCTCTAGATGATGAAGACAGAGAATGACCCACTTTACACGCAGATTTTCTGTTTTGCCAGAAGATCTCTCATAGGATTTCTTGTGAGCATTTCTGATCACTAAAGATGTGAGTGAGCTCATTTAAGAAAAATCAATCCATGCATTACTTTTTTAAGGATATACTTATTTCTTAAAGTATTAAACCTTATAACCTATACTTCCTGACTTTTTCAAACAAGGTTTGCCTGTCTGGAGAACGTTAGGACAGGAGTTTGAAAAGGCTTTATCAGTACTGAGTACCTGACAAGTACATGTTCAGCGACTGGAGGAATGAAAATAAAAAGCAAGTTGGATGAGCAGATGAACAGAGGAGGGAGCAATGGATGAGCACAGGGCACACATGTGTCCCTCTTCTGGAAGATTTTCTGAAGTCAGAAAGGAAAGGAGGCATTTCTAGCCCCCACCTCGTTTGTGCCTAAGTGAGGTCCTCAGCTGGGACTTTCCTTTCTCAAATGCAATCCTAACACAGAGCCCGAGGAACATCTGTGACAGGCCAGTGAGCCAGGATGAGCAGACAAAAAGCTAATGACTCTCATGGTGGAAACTCAAGATCTCCATTCTGGATGAGGTGAAATGAAAAAGCAGCTCCCATCCAAACTGCCACTTACTGGTTAGCTCCTCTCATTGTTAACTCTAGGCATCCGGTCCCCCCCACAAGGGGGACCCTGTGGCAGCTCGCGGTACAGCTGACCAGCCCCATGGCCCTGCGCCTTTTTCTCCCACAGCTCCCGGGAATGTCCGTTCTTACGGTTTCGTGTGCACGGTTGCTCCGCTGAGCCCCGCAGCAGCAGAGGCACTAGCCTCCCCCCAGCCCCACTGGACCGCTTGCTGCTGCAGACACGCCTTGTACTTCCAAACCGAGTGCTTTCTTCCACTGACCAATCTGCCCAGAGCCATCTTCATATCCCTTCTCTCCTTAGTGAAATGCGAGTGTGCTTTGAGACTTGAAAGTGCTAGGTCCTTAGCCCAGAGCCTCTCGGGAATCATCTTCCCACCCTGCAAGTATTCTTCTCTAGTGAGTTTCCACCTCCTTGCAGGAGAAGTAATAACGCAGTAATTAGAATAATTATAGTAGGGAGAAGAACAGTAATAGGAGTGATAAAAGGGGGATGAGAAGATGATAGATTTATTGAACATTTACTATTACTAGACAGCGGGCTAATTCCTTGCTGGTCTTTATTTTACTGAAACCTTCCAAGGGCAGTTATTATTGTTCCTTTATCTACGATAAGCCTGAAGCTTCATGAGGCATTGAAATGACCCAGGACCCTCCGGCTGCTGAGCAGTAGAGGTGAGATGTGAAACTCGGGAACTGTCCAGAATCACGCGAAAGCGCCACTCCCTCCCGCCAGGCCCCTGTGCTGGCCTGTCTTGGCTTGTGTACATCTCTCCTCCTCCTCCATGATACGAGCTATACCTGTAGCTCAAACGCTTTGCTACGACTGGTGAGTGCTTGCTTTATTAACTGAATAAAAGAAGTTGGCATATTTCCTAGAGTAATAATGGGCTTGTGATTACCTCAGCTGGCCCTTTGTGGACAATTCCAGAGGTGGCTAGTAGAAGCCAGCTGGGCTCCGACCTACCGGGACCTGCCAACTCCAAACTGGAGAAGGAAATCAGGCAGGAGTCATTTTAGCGTGAAATGAGACTGGTTCTGGGGTTGAGAGACCCTTCTGCCCTGAGTATTTCACAGTTCCGTGGCCCCGCTTCCAGACACTTGGTGTGCTCAGCGGGACATTTACTCTGACAGAGGAGAATGAGCGTGGCCTCTCTGTAGATGCTGTGAGTTTATTGAGACTGACACCAGTCAGATCTGATCTCACTGGCTCTTTTGTCTCCTGGTAGCACCTTGAAGAGCCTTATTTACTCAAGACGAACCCTGGCTTTTCTACTGCTGCTGAAGGACGCCCCTCAGAGGGCTGTCCCTGCAAGCCTGGACAGCTCAGTCCTCATGCTCCAGCCGTCCTTCCCACTCCTGCTCTTCAACATGAGCCCAGGCCGCCTCCAGTGAGCTCTTGCTGAATCCTGACCCACGCATGTCCTCAAGTCAGCCCACACTCGAAATGGGGGGGTGGCTAAATCAGAAAATGCGGTGTTGTACATATCAAGTATCTTTCCAAACATCTTATTTCACTTGCTCTTTTCTCACAAAAGCATAGCACATTTTCTCTTGGGGCAAAACTCTTAAGTCAGCTTGTCACTTGGACTTCGCAAATTTAGGTTGAGTGGTACACGGGCTGTCTTTCAGAGAAATCTTTCATTTTATGTTTAACAAAAGATGCTTCACATCTACTAAATATCTGTTAGTGTGCTTAAAACAGCAACTGGAGAGATAAGGGGGACAGGATAATC
>PVIR01024578.1:0-25753 GCA_004026965.1 Petromus typicus | reverse complement strand
GCCCTGAGCTCAGCCTCCAACTCACATCACAATCCTCCTGCCTCTGCCTCCCGAGTGCTGGGATTACAGGCGTGAGCCACCACGCCCGGCACTGTGGTATGTGGTACTGGTTGCTGCTGGGTGTGGGTCTCCACACCCAGTATTGTTATGTGGTTACCGGGGAATCGAACCCGGGTCCTTGCGCTTGTAAGACAGGCGCTGGAACCACTGAGCTAACTCCCCGGCCCCCCCCCCTCGCTTTATTTTTATTACAGGGGTTCACTATGAGGTTCTGCTTCCTTCAGGTCACTTCATGTCAGTCATTCTGATTTTATTTCTAGAGAGTTGGAAATTCTATTTTGAAATTAACACACTTATTTTCTGTCTTTAAGATTTTTTTTGGTAGTGCTCTGGCTAACTTAATAATTTCTATTCATTTTATTAAAATTATTAGTTCTACTGCCTTTATTCTCTTGAATCAAGAAGAAGAGAACTTGGGAAGCTGAGGTGGGACGGTCACTTGTGCTTTTAAGTTTGGGACTAGCCTGGGCACCATAATAAGATCCCATCTCAAAAAAAAAAAAAAAAAAAAACAACAAACAGACCAAGCAAAATTAAATAAAACAGAAGGCAGAAAACCAAGACAAAAACAGTATTTAGCTGCAATCTAAACACTTTCTCAAAAAAAGTTATTCTATTTTTTTCTCACTTTAAAAAACAAAAATTGTTTGTTATGTTTTTTGTTTTTGAGACAGGAGTGACGAGGCAGCTCAGACTGGCCTTGAACTGACTGTGTAGCCCAGGCTGGCCTCAAACTTGTTGTGATCCTCCTGCCTCAGCCTGTTTTAAAATGTACAATTCAGTACTTTTATCATGTAGTGTCTTGTAGGATGGCTTCAGAAGGCAAAAATCTCATCAGACTTAGTTGTGATCAAGTTGGTTTCAATTGCAATTCATGAATCAGGCTGCAGTTGTCTGCCCTAAAAGTGGTGGGGGTGCTCTGCTCGGCGCAGCATACAGGTGAACAAAGTGTTTAAGCAGCAATAAGGAAACAACGTCATATAAAAAGCCAACTGATTAACATCAAGGTACTTCAGTTACTTACCTTGTAGGAGTTAAGGCAGAGCGGCCTGTTTTGAGGTCTGTCTCTGGCTCTGTGTGTGTTTCTCTCTCTCTCTCTCTCTCGCATGCACATGCACACACAACACACCATTTTCTCTGAAGGTCACATAAACAGCATAACTGTGGTTTGGTGAACTTTAGCTTTGTGACTCCATTTTGGGTTCATCTATTGGGCCACAGTGTGAGACCTCAGTCCAAAACAGTGGCCACCCATGAACTTTGTATAACAGCAGTCAGGAGTGCTTTACTTGGCTTGTTTGGGTTTTTGTTTTGCTTTGTTTTACACTGTGTTTTGCTATGTAGTGAAGTCTGGCCCTGAAATTGCTATGTAGCTAAGGCTGGTTTTGAACTTGCCATCTTCCTGCCCCAGCTGCGGCAGGGCCAGGACTGCAGGTGTTTTGCCATTACCTCTGGACTATTTTTATGTATTTGCGTACTTTTGGTGCTTGAGATTGAGCCCAGGGCTCTGTGCACAGTTTCATACACTGAGCTACACTCCCAGCCTTCTCATTTTAACAGTATAATTCTTCTAGTTTACATATTAATGACTTCTCCATTCTTGAAGCACAGAAGCCAGTGTAGTACCTAACACTTTATTGGCTCAGAGTTGTTTATGGATAAAAGAATTGAAATGACTGCTGTACCTAGTGCTGCACTTCTATAATCTCAGAACTTAGGAGGCTGAGGCAGGAAGATTACCATGAATTTTGAGGCCAACTCGGGCTACATAGTAAGTTCAGATCCAGCCTGGATCACATAGTGAGAACCTGTCAAAAAAAAAAAAAAAAAAAAAGAAGAAGAAAAGAAAGAATTGGAATGACTGCCTGTGGTCACTGAGTTCCTCTTGACAAGTTTAAAAATGAAAAACTCTGGGCTTAGGGATGTAGTTCAATGATGCCAATGCCTGCCTTGCAAGCGCGAGATCCTGAGTTCAATCCCTGGCCGAGGGAGGGGAGGGCCCCAAACTTTGAAACTTCCAGTGTTCTCTTCAACATACGGACCGGCTACCTTGGACTCTTCCTCTGCTGCCTTTGTGGAAAGTGCATTGGCGGAGCGCTGCGCTGACTGAAGTTACACATGGATTTGAGGGTCAGTGATGTTGTGGCAGGTGCCACTTGTGTCTCTAGCACACGTTTCTTCCAGGAGTTTAGAATTTCTTGGCCCTTACAGACATTTCTGCTCAGAATTTAGGCCTGAAAAACAAAATCAAAGAAGCTGCGACTGTGGGACCTGGAGACCCGCTCCGAGGACACACCTGTGTGCACAGTTGTTTGCTCTTTTCTTTCCCAGGCTCCCTTGGGCATCAGACCCGGGAACAGCACGTCAGTCTGCTGCACGATCGAGGCCATGGGATTCTGTTTATGGTGCGCATCCTGCAAAACTCTAGGACAGCGTGCATGCAGCTCCTCCGAAAGAAGAAAATATTATGCATCTTGAAATAGTTTCGATATGTTCCATTTATTTTTCAGCAGCTCTTTGTTGTTTTTTAAGTCAAATTACTCAGATCACGGGTCCGCATGTTGACTGTGTATGCGGAGTAGATATTTTCCTGAGAGAAAGCTGTGCTGACAATACAACCATTCAGTTTTTGTTTTCATGTCGAGTTTCATGCTGTAAACAAGTCGCGTTGAAGTGATAATGTAAAGAGAATTTTCTTCCCAGGGACCAACCCCTTAGGCCAGCCCAGCTGGGTGTCTTATCAGCTCCCTCCCCAGGGGGCGCACTCCTGAGGCAGCGGAAGCCACACAGCCCTGCACACTGGGACAGATGGTCAACATCCTGACTCTGACGGACCACATAGGACAGCATTATGCTTCTTTCAAATGTCAATCCTAGAAAGGCAATGCTTTAAAAAATGTAAGTTTGTGTCAAAATACTACATGAGGTGGGGCGTTAGCTCAGTGGCTCCGGTGTCTCCCTTGCAAGCGCAAGGGCCTGGGTTCGTTCCCTGGTAATCACATACAATAATGCAGGCCGTGGAGACTCAAACCCACCAGCAATCAATACCACATTCCACAGTGTCAGGTGTGGTGGCTCATACCTGTAATCCCAGTACTCAGGAGGCAGAGGCAGGAGGATTGCTGTGATGTGAGCTTGAGGCTGAGCTCAGGGCCAGCCTGAACTACAAAGCGAGACCCTGTCTCAAAAAAAAAAAAAAAGAAAAAAGAAAATACTACATGAGATGACCATACCATGACTTGCTTGACACCCTTTGAATATCCTTTTGAATGTTGGGGGTTGGGGGGACTCCTTTTAAGTCTCAGAATCGGCCTCAATGTACATTATAAATTGAAAATTGCTGCTCTGGGATCTTCGTAGGCGACATGTTGAATAGTCATCCTCCCCTACCGTCTTCTCAGTTTCAGTGATGTTACTCCATTCTGTCAGTTACAGAAACTACTGCTGGCCGCTGTATTATGTGGGTCTCTGAACCTTGTGCGCTGTTGTTTCTCTCTTTTCTGCTCTCAGCAGCCAGTGACAAGCCCTGTAACAGGGTCACAGCCTCCCTGCTCCTCTCCCCCTTATGTTTCTTTCCTTCTAATTAACCAACTCTCAAACTTTGCACGTCTGCCTTTAGATTTGAGTTTCTTGCAACAATACTTAAACTGCCCATCTGATATTTCCTATTCTTTTTCATTAAAACATTTTAAAAAGCTAGTTGGAGAACCCTTGAATTGACGAGTCATGATCTGTGGTTTAAGAACACTGTCTACTATTTGTTTTATAAACAAGAGCTCCACGTGGTGGCATGTGCCTGTCCTCCCAACTTCTCAAGTGGCTGAATTGGTCACTTGCTCCTATGAGTTCAGAGACCAGCCGGGGCAGTGCAGTGAGACTTCTATCCCAAAAGACAAACAAATAGGGCTGGGGACTTAGCTCAGTGGTTCTGGCACCTGCCTTGCAAGCGCAAGGGCCCAAATTCAATTCCCAGAACCACATACCTGCCAGGCGTGGTGGCTCACACCTATAATCCCAGCACTTGGGAGGCAGAGGCAGGAGGATTGCTGTGAGTTCGAGGATCACTTGGGCTACATGGTGAGCTTAGGGCCAGCCTGAACTACAAAAGTGAAACCACATCTCAAAAAACACTAAGAAGAAAAAAAAAGAAATAATAATGACAAGAACTGTGTTTATAAAAGATGTGTATCACTGTGTTCACGCTGTTGATCAAGATCTTTCAATAACTTTCTGCCCACTTCCCTTAGGAGATAAAGGACAAAGTGATGGTTGTGGCTTTCGAAGCCTCCACCCCATGCTGCCCCTGCTATTCCTGTCATCCGGAAAGGCCTCCCTGTCCCTCAGAGCAATTCCGCACAGCATTACAGCAAGCCTCAAACCTTGGGTGGGGAGCATATCTTCCAGCTGACCTCAGCCTGGAGAATCTTTTGACTGAGTGTTCCTCCACACTCAGTACTTTAATACCAGAAACTTTTAAAGTATTAGTACTCACCTACTCAAAATCCAAACCATGTCTAGTCTTTACAGATTCCATGTGCTGTACGTAACCCTGCCCCCTTCCTTAGACTTTGCCTGCTACTTCCTAATTTACTCTGTTCTAGCCCCACTGACTTAAAAAAATTTTTTTAAAAAAAATTTTGCTTATTGGGCATCTCCCTCCATTAGATTGTAAGCTTTTTGATGATAGAATTTTTTTTTCTGTTTTATTCACTGCTAAACTCTTAGTACTGAGGATAGTAGATGGGTTGTAGAAGGCATTTGAGGGCCGGGGATTTAGCTCAGTGGTTCCGGCGCCTGTCTTACAAGCGCAAGGACCCGGGTTCGATCCCCGGTTACCACATACCTATACTGGGTGTGGAGACTCATGCCCAGCAGCAACCAGTACCCCATACCACAGTGCCGGGCGTGGTGGCTCACGCCTGTAATCCCAGCACTCGGGAGGCAGAGGCAGGAGGATTGCTGTGATGTGAGTTTGAGGCTGAGCTCAGGGCCAGCCTGAACCACAAAGTGAGACCCTGTCTCAAACCCTCCCCCCCAAAAAAGAAGGCATTTGATACCTTTGTTTAATACAGAAAATGAGTCACTTGGCATGGTGGTACACACCTGTAATCCGAGCACTTGGGAGGCTGAGGCAGGAGGATCATAGTGAGTTTGAGGCTGGCCTTCTATATAGAGAGTTCAAGGTCAAGCTGAACTACGTAGTGTACCCTGTCTAAAAAAAAACAACACCCTTTCTCAAATAAATGATTGAATAAATGAATATACTCTGTATTTAACTTTTATTTTTCTGTTGTGTAGAACTCAGATTTCTGTTCTTTGGGATTTGAAGTAGTGTGTGAACATCCATTCATTCTATATTCAGCAGACCACAGGAAAAACCACCGTCTCACATGTCCATGCCTGCGCAGAGAAACTTGGGAACAGACACCCTGGTTGGTGACGTCAACAAATAGCTCTGTCAGATGCATTCGTGTTCCTCCACAAAAATAAGTTTGGTGCCAAAGCATGGAAAAAATATATCATTTGCAGAGCTTTTGATCTCTCTTCTTTTTCTTTTGCCAAGGGTTTATTTCTGATATCAGATCTCGGTGCCAAATAATTCAGAGGATTGTTAGTTGCTATTAGGAAAGCTCTAGTTAATAGTTCTAATCACATTGTTAAGACTAACTGTGCAGGATTCTGACTGAATATCAAGTGTGTGCTGTGTAGTTTCATCTGTAAGAATTCAACCAGGGGGAGGAGAGGGAGGGAAAGGATAAAAAAATATTAAGATATGTCTTGTATGTATACCAACTCTCTACAATGAATGCAATCATTTACGTACTACGAATGTGCTAATAGAAAGTTGTAAAAAAAAAAAAAAAAAAGAAAGAATTCAGTAGAACAAAGAACAATAGACAAATAAGGAAAATGTCCTTTTAAATTCAATAAATTGGACTTATGCCCAGAAGAAATTGGTCACATTATTTGTTATTATGGTGGACAAGGTTTTGATTTGATTGATTATAGAGTTTGAAACCTTAAGTCAGGGGATCTCAAAGTTTTATGTTTATATTTTCCAGCAAGGATTTGACAAACTTTTTCTGTGAAAGCTCAGTAGTACATATATTAGGGCTTATGGGTCATATCCATTCTCTGTACTTAATTATAATACCTCTACCACCCTATGCCCTCTGTACCATGTCCAGAGAAGATTAGCTAATACTAGAATTGTCAGTGTGTTAAGATAGAAATGTCCAAAGGAAAATCTTGTTGACATTTGCATTTACAAAGTCCTTAGTTGGTGTTATTCTTGATCACACCACTCTTATCTCATAGATGACAACTAAGTTTCTTGCTAATGAGGAAATAGTTTCTCAATGAAAAAACTTTCTTTGGAGGAGTTCACTGTAGCAAGAAATGGTCCTTGAGGAAGATGGTAACTCCGGTGAAGGGCTGGGTGATAGCAGTGTAACCTCCCTCACAGAGTCGGCATGCTTTGTGGGATCCAAGGAACCTAATAAGCAAAATCCTGATTGTTCTGCCAGCCTGCAGTATTTGTACCAAAAAGTACTTTTTAAAATACAAAGTACTTTTGTTAAGAAATAAAATGTAACTTAGAACAAAGGCTAATGTTCTTCCCTCTACTGCACTAAGCTTTTTATGTCCATCCTTCCTTTTGTTCTCCTCCACAACCCTGTGATATAGGTGCTAAAGGAAACGAAGACAAATAACGAGGCTGAGGTCACTCAATTAGTATCAGAGCTGGGCTTTCAAACGCTAGTCTTTTAGTCTGACCCTGTCCTGTTTTTTTTTTTTTTTTTTTGAGACAGGGTCTTGGTGTATAGTTCAAGTGGTTTTGAACTCACTGTGTAGCCTAGGCTGGCTTTGATCTCCTGGTAATCCCCTCCCTCAGCCTCCCACTGCTGAGGTGTGAGCCACTGTGCCCAGTTTTAAAGTCTGTTCCGATTCTTTCTAATGTTATAGACTAGAGCATTTTGAATACACAGTTTTGTTTTGCCTGAGAAGAGGAAAGTTTTAGTCTTACCGTGATGCTTCGTATTGATGATCCTACCTTGGGAAATACTTCAAACTTACTGTGCTGTCAGCGTAGCTGGTATCATTCTTTTAGTCTGAGGAAGACAGCGTGAACTTTTACTTCTGTGGTTTTACTGGTTTTGCATTTTAGCAAATCTTCTAGCAGGTTGTTGAATTTTTTTTGGTGGGAGGCAGTACTGAGGGATTTAGCCCCAGGCCTTGTACCTGCTGGGCAAGTGCTCGACCACTGAGCTACATCCCCTGCCCTTGATTTGTTTTAAGTAACTTAAAAAAAATGTTCATAACTTACCTTTGTCACAAAGCAAAGATATTGTTTCTAAGGGATTTCAAAGCCTCCATGACATTTTTTCCATTCTACATCATTATGAGAGATGTAATAAAATTCATACCTTTTCTAAAATACATGAAAAACAAAGGAGAAATAAAAAACAATTAAGTTGTTAATTTAACACCTATAGCATGGCCAATAATTTTTTTTCTGAATTAATTTATGCTTAAAGGCTCTCTATTTCTTTTTCCTTAGGCTTTCTGTATTCATTGTAAAATGGCACTAGTATTAATTATTTTAAACTCCTGGACATCTTGGGTTTACAGTGTTTCATTAGTATGTGACTTAAAGGCTATTTTGCTCATTAGACCGGTGAAGACTGACTGAAACAAGAACAGGAATAAACATCCCTTTGGAGACTTACTCCTGGGAGGTGAGAGGCTGCTTTACACAGACCAGGGAGCTGTAAATATCCTGTCGGAAAAAGTGATGAAACAGAAAGAAAGAGCATCAGTGCTTCTTTTGCCTTTTGCGCCAGAAAACAGGGAATTCCAAGTATCGAGCAGAAAGCTTTGTGCTCAGAGCGTATTTGGGGACAGTCTTTTTTGTATAGGGCATTCTTCTCAATAAAGGCAATTTATTCAATAGTTCATTATTATTTTCAACATTATACTTTAAAAGATATTTTCCATAATATGTCCACAGGTCTGAAACAAAAACTTGTCATTGAACTTTTGAGTGTTGGCCACGAAATATGGCATGTGTATAGTTTATGTGATATGAATTTTATGTGAATCGTATTTGTGAAGCCAGGAAATGAAAACTATAACTTCAGTAATTCTATTACTACTACCTCATTCTTGACATGTCTTTAATTTGTAGATCATATGCTACTTGTATTTCTTTTTAGGATAATTCCCATATCCTTTTGTGCAAAGATCTGATCAAATCATATATAACTACTTGAGATTAAAGGTCTATATACCTGTGTGGTGGGGCTGCTCTTGGAAGGAGCCAAGTTATGTATCTTGCTTGTCTACTGCCAAGCAGACTTACCCAAGCTGTATCCCTCCCCACCCACTCCCACTGTCTCTCGCTCTCCTTTTTCTCTCATCGTATTCCTCTCTCGAGTATAAATAAGTTTAAAAAGGAAAGAGTACAAGAAAATGCAGGCCGGCCAGGCATGGTGGCTCACATCTGTAATCCCAGAGCAGCAGACAGAGGCAGGAGAACTGCTGCGAGTCCCGATTCCAACCTGGGGTACAAAGTGAGTTCAGGGCCAGATTGGACACCCTGTCGAGAGAGAGAGAGAGAGAGAGAGAGAGAGAGAGAGAGAGAGAGAAAGGAGAGAGAGAGGAGAGAGAGAGACAGAGAGACACAGAGACAGAGAGGCAGAGAGACAGAGAGGCAGAGAGACAGAGACAGAGAGAGAGACAGAGAGAGAGAGACAGAGAGACCAGAGAGACACACAGAGAGAGACAGGGAGACAGAGAGACACAGAGAGAGAGAGAGAAAGAGAGAGAGAGGAGAGAGAGAGACAGAGAGACACAGAGACAGAGAGGCAGAGAGACAGAGACAGAGAGAAAGAGAAACAGAGACAGAGAGAGACAGAGAGACACAGAGAGAGAGACAGAGAGACACAGGGACACAGAGAGAGAGAGAGAAAGAGAGAGAGAGAGAGAGAGAGATAGAGAGAGAGCAGGCATTCAAATAGTATGAAAGCATAGTCCATGAAAGTAAGAAGGTACCCAATTTACTCAAGTCTCTTTTTTGCAATGACCACTATTTTAAGCTCTTTTGACATTTTCTAATGATCAATTATCAACTGCACATTACATACCAACTCCTTGGTGTAAGCGTGAGAAGTATTCTAATAAGACCATCTATCAAGTTTCTGTCTTTTACCTCCTGATATTTGCTAGTGTCTCTGGCTCTTCTAGTTTTTGCCTTTTATGAGTTTCAATAATATCAGATGACTTCTAATTATGATTGATTTTTAGATGTACCTATTGACTTCTTGCTATGAAAATTGGGTAAACTGGTGCACGTATCCATTGTTGTACTTTCTTCTCCCAATCTTTCATGTATGTATGTATGTATGTATGTGTGTATGCATGCATGTATGTGTGTGTATATGTATGTATGCATGTGTGTATATATGTGTATATATAATTTTACTGAAGATCTCCATTCCCAGCCCTTTCTATTTTTTATTTTGAGATGGGTCTTTCTAAGGTGGGACTTGAACTTCGATCTTCTCTCTTCATCCTCTGTCTGAGCTGGGATTACCGATGTATGTTCTTCTTTTTTTTAATGTGACCATGACTTAGAGCACTCACATATCTAACACCCTTCATTGCTTGCTGGCATCTTAGTAGGTTCCTGGTTGAATTTGATTCAAAAATCAAATTCAAATTCTCTGCTGTAGAAAACAATTCTCCATGACCTGGCCCTATCCTGTCTCCCTGGTCTGATCTGTAGTACAAGGACTTCTCCCTGGCGTCAGGCCTCACATATCAGAGAACATTTTATCTTCCTGGGACTTTGCCTATGCTGTGAACTGCAACTGTAGAACTAAAACTTCTTTTCATCCTGGAAGTACATACTTGGGCTTTGAGAATCAGTTTCAGTGTAGCCTTTTATAGAAGTCTTCCTCCTCCTCCTTTTCCTAGATGGTCAGTTCTAGCTATGAGTCTCATCTTCTTTTCTCCATTAGGATACTTGAACATGAAAAAGCAATTCTAGGGTTATGTTTCTACTTTATTTCTTTGAGTGTGAATCTCAAGAGTGTGTTGCATTCTTGTGTCTCTGAGGTAGTGTCCTCATACAGAGTGAATGAATGAATGAGCAAGAGAAAGTTTTAACAACGAGATCAACCCATGCATTATGGAGTTTTCCTTCTTTTCTAAGTTGATTTTATGCAGCACAGTCTTCAGTGATTGTTTCTGATTTATACTTTCTTTCTTTCAAATGCCATATCTACCTCCTTGGGGGGAATAATTTAAGGAGAAAATAGTTGTTTCTGGGGCTGGGGATATAGTTCAGTGGTTCCGGTGCCTGTCTTGCAAGCGCAAGGACCGGGGTTTGATCCTCAGAAACCACATACAATACTGGGTGTGGAGACTCACCCCAGCAGCAACCAGTACCACATACCACAGTGCCGGGCATGGTGGCTCACGCCTGTCATTCGAGCACTCGGGAGGCAGAGGCAGGAGGATTGCTGTGATGTGAGTTTGAGGCTGAGCTCAGGGCCAGCCTGAACCACAAAGCGAGACCCTGTCTCAAAAAATCTTAAAAAAAAAAAAAAAGCAAAGCAAAGCAAAGCAAAGCAAATAGTTGTTTCTGCTTGTATCGCTAGTAAACATTCATTTCCTAAATGCTTACTCCAAAAGTGAGGAGAGAAAAGAGAAACATATACCGGGACATGGCTTTTAATAAAATGTGTTATTTTTAGAATTTGTAATTTTAAATTATTTATTAGATAATAGTTTATTTTGGTGACTGTTCTGAAGGTCATTGGGTACAGATTAGGGATGAGGAGCCTTGTATTTTGCTCCTTAGCCTGGAGTTGCTTTTCGTGGCACTTTTAAGACTTTTCTTGGTCTCAGACATTCAGGCCTCAGCCTGGTCACTCTCCTGTGAGTTGCAGGAGAAACTTGAAGAACTCCAAATGACACAGCGTTTCGTCTCCAAGAACCCTCTGGTCATCTCTGCTCAAAGTGACATGTCTCCCTCTCTCTGAGGCCCCTTCTAACCCTAGCTAATGCCTGTTTCTCTGACTGGCTATGCATATAGTGGACTGCAGATCTGCGGGGCTTTCCTAGTCCAGACCTGAACAGACCAAGCAGGGCATTTTCTAAACAAATGACGGGCTTTCTTGAACATAAATCTTTTCTTAGCTTTCTAAGAAAAATGAGATTTGTTTTGAACCTTTTTATTGATATACTCTAAATAAAAAAAATTTTTTAAATCACTAATTATATCTTTCAGAAGGAAACCAGTTCCCAGAAGTTGTTTTTTATTTCAGGAGATTCCTTAGAAACTACTGTGACTGAGCGATCTATTTTGAGCTGGCATAGCTGTAGCCACCAGTCCAGCTAAACCAGCACAATTGTGGTTCTCTGTTGAGTAAAATTTGTTCAGTTGGTGTTATGGTCAAATTGCTGCTGGTGTGAAGTAGGTTAAAACCATGATGAAATTAGCACTAATAAATTAAACACTCAAATGTAATTATAATTCGTATATATGAGAAAGTGTTTTTTTTTTAACGTATAGTTAGGCAGTAAGTGAACCACCTTTTAAAATGGTAGAAATAATGCAGCAGTGAACTCCTGCTGTCTTCTCATCTGAGTTCAAATTGGGCCTCTGCAGCTCTGTGACGTGTGACCTCCAACAGTCTACAGAGTGGAAAATCCCAAGGTGAGTTAACGAGCAGCGCCCAGCACTTCACAAACGCCCAGGGATGACTCTTCATTCTTTATAAGGAACACACACAGCCAGAAGTGAAGGGTTGTTTCTCAGGGATATTCACTCCCTACTCCCTTCTTGGTGTATATCCTTCCAGAGTGTTAAATGTGTAGTTTAACCAAGACAGCAGTCGTGCAATAGGGATGTTACGTTGCCTCAGGACTGACTTGGTTCAACAGAACCTAACTGTACCACTTACAAATAGTTTTTAAAGAGAGATTTTTTTTTTCAAAAGAAAATGTATATTACTTCCTCATTTTTAATAGCAAGGAAGATATGGCAAGAACAAGGTGATATTGTTAACTCAAGAATTAATAGATCAAATATATTTAGCATAGGGCCAGGGATTTAGCTCAGTGGTTCTGGCGCCTGTCTTGCAAGCACAAAGACTCGGGTCCAATCCCCAGTAACCACATACCTATACTGGGCGTGGAGACCCACGCCCAGCAGCAGCCAGTACCACATACCACAGTGCTGGCCGTGGTGGCTCACACCAGTAATCCCAGAACTTGGGAGCAGAGGCAGGAGGATTGCTATGGTGTGAGTTTGAGGCTGAGCTGAGGGCCAGCCTGAACTACAAAGTGAGACCCTGTCTCAAAAAAACAAAACAAAACAAAAATATATTTAGCACTTATTTTTTCCTCTGAAAAGTGTCTATCCTTTTCAGATGCCCATTTTTTAGTTGGGTCTTTAAATTTGGGGGAGGCTGATTTTCTTAATATATTCTAGATAGTAGCCCTTTGTCTAAGAAACAGTAAATATTTTTTTGCTATATTGTTGGGAAAAACAGTACCACCAACTGTGCTGGTGGTTTCTTTTGCCGTGCAGAAGCTTTTTAATAGGATGAGATCCCATTTGTTGATCTCTTCTGCTAGTTCTCATGTTATAGTAATTTTGTTCATAAAGTCTTTCCCTAAGCTAATGTCTCCAAGAGTTCTACCTAACCTATTTTGAAGAAGGTTTAGCATTTCTGTCTTAATATTTAGGTTAATATTCTTAATATTCTTATCCACTTTGATTTTAGTTTAGTATTCGGTGAAAGAGCTAGGTCTAGCTTTAGACTTTGGCAGGTTAAAGCCCAGTTTTTCCACCACCTCTTGTTAAAGAGGCTGTCTTTCCTCCATTGAGGATATTTGGCTCCTTTGTCAAAGATGAGGACGCTTAGTGTATCTAGAGTTGTTTCAGGGTCTTCTAATCTATGTCACTGATCCTTAGGTCTGTTACTTTGCCAGTACCATGCAGCTTTTATCACAGTGGCTTTATAGAATATTTTAAATTGGGGATCATAGTACCCCCCATTGATAGCTAAATCTTGGAAAGAACCCAAATGCCCATCAGCTGGAAACTGGATAAAGAAGATGTGGTTTTCTTATAAAATGGAGTGCTACTCTGCCATATAGAATGACAGGTAAGCTTGAGTCATTTATACTCAAATAGATGTACCTTGATAAAACACTCATAAATGAAATAAATGGTCACAGATATGTAAATACCATATCTTTTCTCTAGTATGAGAATCTGAAGATGTAAATGAGTTCTAGAATGTATGATAGATATTGTGAAATAGAAAATAATCAAAGGGAAAGTGGTAGGGGAAAGTAATGAGAGGAAAGAAAAAATATGATTTTAAAAAATAGAAAGCATATCTATTTAGGGGGTGGGAGGTTGTAGGGTGGGTAGGAAAATGGATAAAAAAGAGAATTAACTCATTTCATATATTGATACAAATTACAAAGGTTGAATGTGATCATGATGTGTATATCAAATGTACCAATAAAGAATTTTATTTTAAAAATATAAATATATATAAATATATTTATATTTTTGTAAATATATATGCATATATATGTATATATATACATATATATATATTGCATTCACAAACTGTTATAAATTCAGTATTCATGGTGACAATTCTGGGCAAACAGCTGAGCTATGAGGCTGGACCTTTCTTCAGTTCATATACTGTATATATTATGTCTTAAAAATTGACCTTCTGTGTAGTCTATTTCTGGCCAGTGAGAGAGGAACTGTTGCTTAGCAACAAGGCATTTCTGTTCAGCCAATGTGTAAAATGGAAAACTGTGCAAATCAGAGGCAAATAATTTTTTCCACTAGGAGATATGAGTTACCTGTTTAACAGCCAAGTTGGCTCCTAAGTTGTTGGAGGGTTCCTAAGTGGGAGAGATAAACTAAACTCATGATATTTGCTAATTATTTTTAAAGAACATGTATTCATTCATGAGGTGTAAAATATAAAAAGCATACCATAGGGATTTTAGAAATTAAGTTTTGAAGTATATGTTTAAAGTTTTGGATAGAAACTATTAACAGCTTGAAACAAAAGGGGAGGAAAACTAAAATACCTATACTAAATTCTTGAGTTGTACTCAATCTCAAAATCTTATACCTTATGAAACTTACTATTTTTATATAAAAATGACTTTTATTTACCTTCAGTTTTTGATTCAAGATCTTGCTGTGTTGTCTAAACTGCTCTCAAACTCTTGGGCTCAATTAGTCCTCCTGCCATCAGTGTCTCTAGTAGCTGGGACTGCAGGCACATGGCACTGTCCCTTGCTATACTTTATACAAAACCCACCAGCATGGCTTTTTTTGTGTAATGTTTTCACTTGTTTAACTTTCATCTAAGATTATTTATTTTTAAAAAGCAAAGTTAAGTCATTATGGTGAAGAGAAATGCTCTGGTGGCAAGATTCTTCTGGCTGTGCTAATACAAATTGACCATCGAAAGCTCGAGACTATTTATTGGAGTAAAATCTATGCTGCTGCTGGTGTGGTTGAAATCGATGGGATGGAGCCAGGCTTGGAGGTGCTCACCCTTGGGCATCTCAGTCTTCCTGTAGCAGAGGTGTTGCCATTTCTCGTCTCTCAGGTTTCAAAAGCCCAGGGAGAGCACGGCTTGGCTGGCTCCTCATTCATCTGACCACGCCAGGGGATAGTGAGGCCAGGAAAGGCTGGCCCTGGCTGTCATGGAGCTGTGCACCTGAATTTATAGGACTTCTTACAAAAGGAAATTTGGGCAGTATTAGCGAGAAAGAAATGAAATCTGGAGATGCATATATGGGAATAGGCATATATTGTGGGACTGTTATGGAGGTTCAGTGCTGTGTTTGCTAGTATATCTATTATGGTCTGTCTTTGATGTCTACCATCAATTCATCTGTGGCTCAACGGCCTCCTCATGTTCTTTATCTCTAACATGAGTGTAAAATGCATCCACTCCATAAGCGTACCGTGCGTGTACTGTGAAAATGACTGTTTAGTGGGTGGTACCTAAGACTTCTTCAGCCTGAAAGGTAATATGTAAGTACAAGTAGAATTTATAAAACAGTGGTGTTTTCAGTGGTTTCATATACAATTCAAGTTTATTTTTAGGATTTGAAGCTTTATAATATCACTAGAGATACAAATAAATCATTGCGGGAATCTAGATAATCACAAAGATTAAATCAAGAAAAGTCAAGGTCATGGACTCTGTAGAAGCAAGCCAACAAGGCAATCAGTCAAATCATCCTAGCTATTGTGAGTGGTGTGTCTTTTGTGGTGCTAGAGACTGACCCAGGGCCTCTCATACACAGGATGGGTATTCTACCACTGAGCTATATCCCCAGGCATTGTTGGAAATTTTGGCACCGGGTCATATGTAATTGTTCAGGCTGGTCTTGAGCTTGAACTTCTCCTGCATCAGCCCCCAAGTAGCTGGAATTACAAGCATAGGCCATCATTTGTGGCTCCATGACTAGATTTTTGATTCAAAGGAAAAAATCTTTAGATGTTGAAAGAATTCAGATGTATTTTTCCTGTGGAATATTCTGCCTTTCTGTTTCTTGACTGATAAAAAAATTCCTTGTCTTTAACTTTCTAACAAAATAAAATCAAGTCTGTATTATGATTTGAAGATACCACTTGGAATATTTTGGTAGTGGCTACTAAAACAAATAGTGAAGCTCCTCACATCTTTCTGTGAGGATTGCAGGTCTGATTCTGAGACAAAGGCTGAAAGAACAGTCTTAGACATGACAAGTTTCTTTCTCACAAAATAGCCGAGCTCAGGTAGACTAAATGGTTTCATGGTACCAGTGATCAGGCTTTTTCTATCCAGGTGCTCTGTCATCCTTAGCATGAAGTTTCATCCTGTGCTCTAACAAGGCAGTACCTGTGGCCGCCATCATCTCTGTGTTCCAGTCAGAAGGAAGTGGAGCAAAGGGAAGCTTACACATCCTTTCAGCATAGATGTCACTGCCAGTGCCTGGTCCCCACAGCCACCCCTAGCTGCAAGAGAAGAGGGAAAGCTAGCTCTTGGTTGTTATGCATAGTCAGAGTCAACTTTTTATGCCAAATTTACCTACTTATTAAAAAATAACAATAGCAAGCCAAATACCAATCAAAAAGAATAAAGTCTAAGCCAAATCAACTAATATTAAAAAAGTAAAATTCTTGTAATTTCTAGGGAAATTCTAACCAGTTCTTCGGCAGCTAAGAAGAAATCAGTAGGAAAGACAGAAGAGATGCATGATGGGAACGGAAGAGGGTGTGCTGAGAGCAGGAGCACCAGAGGAACTTTAGACTGCATTGGGGAAAGTATAAAGTTCCTTTCTTTTCGACAGTGCAGAAGGAGAAAAAGTGAGTGAAGACTAGGTGAATTTTGAGCATGAGTAGTTTTCATCAGAGGGCCTTATCTCAACTGCAGGGAGTGAGGAGAGGACGAAGATCTTGATCATGATGTTTCCCTAACCAATCATTTTGTGTGGGATCCATATTTGACTCTGATGTAACACAAGAAACTATACCCCTAGATGTTGGGGTAAATGAAACTGTTGATCTTGGAAATATTCTTTGAAACACATGTGAGCCAGAGACTAAGTCTGTTTCTTTAAATATAAATCTAGGACCCTTCTTTGTTAAATTTCTGGTGAAATTTTGTGACTTCTGTTTTTCTGCTGTTTTAGGTTCACTACAATCAGTGATTTGTAATTTTCCATCACAGCTAATAGTTTCAAGGACACTGCATGGTCCAGTGTATCAAGGGGATTAGAAGGTCTCTGATGTGGTGTTTAACCTCACTCTTTAGGACAGAGGAGCCATCAATTCTCTTACCAGGGTTATTAAAGGATAATGAGTCCATCTACCCTGCACACGGATTATTAGGTAGAATTTTTGACTGCCGGTGACAGATCTAATGAGCCACAGAAGGCAAAATAGCAGCCATATGAACACTTACTATGAAACCACCGAAAAGTCAGAAGCCACAGAAGTTCGGAATCTGATGACAGGAAGACTCGTGTGTCCCCTCTTTTTATCTCTCTTTATATGTTAACCCCAGTCTCTTGATTCTGTGTCCCTCGCAGGGACAACATATCCCTGGCTTCTTTACCTGAGAGGAAGGGACTCATTTTCTCTAGAAGCTAATTTTAAAAAGATGTAGGAAAGGGGCTGAGTCTTTGGGGGTGGGAGGGTGGAAGATGGATTTTGTGAGGCAGTGCTTTGACAGCTGGCACCAGGGCTACACAGATGAGAGGTGGGTTTGCAGCGGCTCCCCCAGAGAAATGTGTAGCGGGGCCACCGAAGCTCAGACAGGCACAGCAGCTGTGTGACCTTGAACTGGAAAGACATGAGAGCAGATATGAAGCCCCAAACAACAGACAAAGTTCTGATGCCAAATTTACAGGCATATCATGAAATGAAAATCAACAGGAATAACCTTTAAGAAGTTTTTTCTTTTTTATTATTCAAATTTTTATTGGTACTATGTATATATAGAGAGTACTATATATATATATATATAGAGAGAGAGAGAGAGAGAGAGAGTACTCTCTCTCTATATATATATCTCATGATTGCACTGAACAATGAGAATTTGTACTAGTATATGACATAACTTAATTCTCATTTTTTTCCCATTCTTTTACCCACCCTACCACCCTCTCCCCCTATATACATACACTTTGTTTCCTTTCTGAGAAGTTTATAATCCAAGGAAGGATTAGAAGGTGCCTAGGTAATTATCATTTAAAAGAGAACATATGAATTATCACATAATGTTCATAGAGGGCTCTAGAGAATTTGGTACACGAGGAGGGAGCACCCTGATCTGAATGGGAAAGGCTGAGCAGGTGGTGTGGACCGCTTGGGACCTCAGGACTGTGACAGCCAGAGAAGGAGCTTTGGATCGGTGATGAGAGACTCCACTGAAGAAGTCTTGTAATTGGAGAGGTGAGTGAAGGAAGCTGAAAACAGCTACCTGCAAATTAAAGGCATGGATCACCGCTATATTTTGGAGGCCCTTGAATGCCATGTTAAGGAAAGTGTGCTAATTACCCTACATTTTCTCCCATAGAAACCAACAGGAGCAGCAAATGAGTCTTTAGAAATAGAATTGTCCAGACACATCCACCTGCAGAGGTCTAAAGGAGGGAAGAAGGCCACTAGTGTCTGAAAGAAGAAATAAGTGCCTCCACATTGCTTCTCATATCAGCTGTGATGTTGAAATATAAACAGAAACTGACAGAAAATAAAATAGGAAGAGTGCTCTTAAAGCATTGATTCATTAAACTAGTAGTTCTGGAAGAGGGCCCGGCAGCACCTGCTACACTTGGGAGTTGGTCAACAATTCAGAATCTTGAGCTTCACTTTGGATTTGTGGACTGAGACATGAGGAGTGGAACCTACCAATTTTTAAAAAATATAAATTAGAATCCAGATGACTCTGGTGGATGCTAAAGTTTGAGAACCACTGTGTGGCAGACTGGAAATGACTCTTCCCCAGATATCCACATTTGGATCCTAGAAACCCATAAATATCACCTCACAGGAAGAAAAGGTCTTCACAAATGTGCTTAAAGATCTGGAGGCAAGAGTATTCTGAGTTTTGTCCTAAATGTCATCACAATGTTCTTAGAAGAGATGGAGGATGGTGACACGCAGGCAAGGAGGAGGCAGTGACCTTAGAGGCGGATCCTGCAATGAAACAGATGTTACCCGGAGATGTCGATGGCAACTGAAGGCTGGAAAAGGAAAGGAATAGATTCCCCCTAGAGCATGATGGGAAATGTAGGGGACTTTGCGACACTTCTGTTTCAGCACAGAGAAGTTGATTTCAAGCTGCTGGGCTTCTAGAACCACGAGAAAAATGACTTTCTGTTGTTTTAAGCCATCAGTTGTTGTGATAATTCACTACAGCAACTACAGAAATGAATACATAATGAAAAAAAGGAGTGGAAAAAATATGGGCAAATGTGCCTGACAGTCTATCAGATTTTTATAGCTGCCATTATTTTAAAAACCCTTATACTATAGTGCTTCCTTGTTGTTAAGTGAAATTTGCCACATCTAAGGCATTTTGCTTAACAGATTTTGCCATCAGATGTTAAAATAGAATAATTTTCATGAGGTTAGCATCAAAGATGGCCTTCATGTACCTTGAGTTTTGCATAACAAATCCCACAGGAAAGGAAACAAATCCTCTTCATAGGAGGAAAAAACAGGGAGGCATCTTGCTTATTGGTAAGATTTGCATAAGTTATGCAGATGAAATAAAGCTTCTTTTGTGGGTAAGTAAATGTTCTTGAGAAATAAGAGTGACATTTATTTTTGAGAAAAATTCTTCATAATGAATATGAAAAGACTGTATCATTAATGCTACTTGATAAATATTTGAGATCTTTTTTAAGATATCTGGAATACCCTAATACTTGTTTTTCAACTTACATATAATTCTTCTGAAATCAATGTCATATATATTATATAGTCCCATTTAAAGAAAATATTAATGCATATTATTTCCCATTCTATATGTAGTAATATACAAATATACATTTTCCCATTTAATCTGTATGACTCTTCTATGAGCTGAGCAGGTCAAGCATTTTTGTTGCATCCCAGATGAAAAAGCAATGCTCAGAGAATGAATGGCCCAAAGTTACCAAATGGTAGACCTGAGACTGAAGATTGGAAACTACATACATCTGTGACACAGCATCAGTTCCAGGGACCCAGGCTTCCCTCACTAGCTTCAATGAGGATTGCAGGACTTATGTAGTGTCATAGTGTTCCACTCCCCACAGGGTACACCCTGAGGCCCCCTGTGGATGCCTGAAATGGCACACAATGCCAATAAGTTAGTGAGTTTTGTGTCTTAATATCACTAGGCACTGTGGTCATAACTTCTGCCGTGTGAAGTGTGACAGCAAAACTAGAAGAATTATTTAGTCTTCACGATTTTGTGGATGTATTTGTTCTTACCATGGGTTATAGCACCTTCAGCAGATGAATGATTTTCTTTATTGCAAACTTTCACTTTTCATTTAAAGAAAATACTTTACAATTTGTCTTTGTATGTCTGAACGGCCAGCATCACTAGTCTTATTCCTTGTGTCCATTACCAAGTCAAATCAAGGTTACATGCAGATCATGCTATAATACTAATACCATGCCAGCCAGTCACATAACTGATTCATCCAGGAAATGAGGGTGAGTGTGATAACACAGGTGGATATGCTGGACAAAGAAGTGATTTACATCCTAGGCAGGACTGTATGTTAAATGATCTAAAAAAAGAAGGAAAAAAATCCGATACATGAGATTTCATCAGGCTACTCAAAATGACACCCAACTAAACATCTATAAACTGTTTATTTCTGGAATTTTCTATTTAAGATTTTTAGTCTGCTGTTCACTGCAGATAATTGAAGCCATGAAAAGGAGTGACCATATAAGGGAAGACTCCTGCTAATTATACTGTGGTTCTGAGACTTTTGATCTATTTTATTCAATTCAACAGATACTTAGCACTTACTGTACGTCTACAGCTTTGTTTGCTCACCTGAGGAAACACTAGGAAAGTGCTAGTGGAGAAGAAATGCTTGTGCAATTAAATACATAAACGAGAAAGAATAAAACCAAATGTGACAGTATGGGAGACTTCACCTAGAAAACCTCGAAGACTGCTTCCGACTAAAGAGGTGGCAGTTAGAAAAGCACTTCAGGGGCAAAACGGGGTGGCGGGGTGAATGAAGACGGGCCAAGTCCGGGCCGAGACAGTGTGACCATGGAAAGCGGTAATGCAGCTGTCAGAAGACCCGGATGTGACCGGTGCCTAATATGGGATAGGTTTTGGGGGGCTCACTTGGGCTCAGTTATGCAGCCATCGAGACTCTTCGATGCAACACACTGAGCCCTAGGAAAGTAAGGGAAAAACTGCTTGTGTGCAGAAACCAGAACAGATTACATGTAGTTCTCCCATTCTAGTCCTTTGGATACATCCTCTGGGAGCTTAAAACTGTTTCTGTGTTTGATGAGGGCCAATGGGTGTGTGCGCGCACGTGTGTGTGTGTGTGTGTGTGTGTGTGTGTGTGTGTGTGTGTGTGATGTAGTTGAATACCTGTTCATAAATTCCTTCTCAGGAAAAGGGTGTTTCCATTCTGGAAAAAATATTTATGGGTTCAACATGAGGATGTAGTCTTCAGAGAGAACAGAGAATTAAAGTTACATCAATGTAGAAAAGTGATATGAATTTGGGAGAGGTGGTTACCTGGAGCAAGAGGGAAGGGGGAGAAAGAGAAGAGAGAGAATGGGCAGTGCTGGGACTAGGGCCTGACGAAAAGAGACAGCAGTCAATTATTCCTGAGCGGAGGCAATTGCAGGGCTCATAGGAATAAAATACATTTATTTTACTTTTCAATTAGTTTTGATGCTTCTCTGCAACCTTTTTCTATGTCTTGAATCCTCCACACCAGTTAGTTGCTCAGAACCTTGGGCCAGTATTGTTCTGGAGATGTTTAAATGTGAGGTGTGGATATGAAGGTGACCAGGCCACGTTCCATACAGAGCAGTGGCAATAATTTACCTCTCATGGGAAAGTTTAACATCACGCAACTAAGATGATCTTGGGATCAGGCTAAGTTGAAATCTTTTTTCTTTTGAGACAGGGTCTCGCTTTGTAGTTCAGGCTGGCCCTGAGCTCAGCCTCCGACTCACATCACAGCAATCCTCCTGCCTCTGCCTTCTGAGTGCTGGGATTATGGGTGTGAGCCACCACACCCAGCACTGTGATATGTGGTACTGGTTGCTGCTGGGTGTGAGTCTCCACGCCCTGAATTGTTGTATGTGGTTACTGGGGGACCGAACCTGGGCCCTTGTGCTTGAAAAACAGGTGCCGGAACCACTGAGCTAAATCCCAGCTGCTGAGTTGAAATCTTTATTGACAAAGACACCTCTTTCTCTTGAATCACTGGAGGATACTGAGGTTTCCTTTCCTACCCTTTTTCTCTCCCTCCCTTCCTTTTTTTCTTCTTCATCCTGGAGATTGAAGCCAGGGCCTCCCACATGGTAGGGGAGCCCTGTGTCACCAAGCTGAGTCCCCAGCCCCAAGTTTTCCATTTCATGTAGGATGGAGCTCTTGCCGGTTTTACTTCAGCAGCACAGGACATGGTGATCCCTGGATGCAACTGGGCTCTGGTTTTCAGTCAGCCACTTACAATAGTGTTTTGGTCTCTGCTTCACTGGGCTCCTTTGTCACCACAGCAAGGCTTTCTGTTTACTGAAATCAGCAGCTCCTGGCCGAGGAGGAAGAGCTAGTCCAGCCAAACGTACGGCCTCCAGAGAGTGACTCAGGCTTGGCTTCTCTTGGCTTCGGAGCTTATTTTCTGTTTACCAAGGGATTAATCATGGTTTCCAAATTGGTCTGCCAGGACGCCAGCAGGGCTGGTTAAAGAAAGCAGAGGCATCGAGTTTGGGATTTTTCCATGCTCTGGCAAGTGATTTTCAGCAGGAAATTTAAGGACATGGTTCCTTCTTTCTAGACTCCCACCTGAGAGTCATATAGCTTGTCTGATTCTGGTGACTTGTCCTGGAGTAAGTGTACTGAGTTTGTAGCAAATGAAGTTCAGTTAGTACCTCAGTTCTACATTTTGTTGATTAGCAGATAGATGAATTTAGTGTTGGATGAACCAAAGTTGGGAGATAATTGAATTAATTTCATGTAACAAGTGTTTCATAAATAAGTCAGTGTGTGCTAAGCTGTAGAAACATAATGTGATATTTTTAAAGAAACAAAGAAGAGTTTAGAAACCAGAAAGAATTTAATCCTTGTAAAAGGAATTTAGACATGTCTTTTTGCAGGATTCATTGTGACCCTAATAGGGTATACTTTTTTAAGTATAGTCACATGTAAGCTATAAAATATACAATATTTTTGAGACTGGTGGTGATATCATTGGAAAAGCCTTTTAAAAAGTAATAATTGATTTTTCTCCCATTTATTGTTGTATACTATGGGAGGTGACTTGTGGTTTTGTCTTGTTTTTCCACAGCTAATCAAAGAGATAAAATTTTTCCAGTGACAGCAATGATGCTTTTGAAAGTGGCATAAATAATTTTAAAATGGAAAACTTGTTTTTGATTAGCTTGTGTTACTTTAAATAATTTTTGATAATTAATATTTAATATATAAGGTCTATTAAACTACTGTCTAGTTGGAGAACATTATGTTGATAACTCCTCAAAATTTTTGTTATGAAGATCAGTGAAAATAAATCTGTGATTGTATTTCCTACTTTATCAGTTTTTTTGCAAGTAGTAAAACATTAGAATAAAAAGTACATTGTGACCTATTGTTGTCGGGGTTTACTCTCTATAAATTTGCATACACAACGCAGAGGGACTAGTATTATTGTGGTGTGTGCTGTGACTGAAAGATATATGGACAGAGACAATGCCAACTGTTAGGAAACTCATCTTCAGACTCTCTGCTGGATCTGGTTTATGCTTAGGGACAACAAGACCACAGAGCAGGGGAATGCAAAATTGACAAATGAAGTTGAATTTCTGCCTATAGGTCTGAACGTTACATAATTCAGTGTCCAAATGCTTTATATCCTTCCTAGACCATAGGTGTTTGTGCTGACCATGCAAAGTGAAGGAATAGTAACATTAAAGTTAGAAGGTTCTGTGACTCATTCTTTAGAATCTGTAAGCTGGGTGTGTTTTAATCACATTGTTTGAAAAAGCTTCTAGAGTTGCCTATGAGAATGACAGTGTCTATAGAGAAGGTAGCGAAACTGGATTATTCAGCTAAGGAAATAAAGCTCCTTAAAATCATTGCTATGGCCTGAATATCTCATCCAAAACTCAAGTTGAAATTTAATTGCCATTGTAATAATATTAAGAGGTAGGACTTTTAAGAAATGCTGAGGTCATAAAGGGCTTTACCTTTATGAATGAATTCATTCTGTTATTTTGGGAGACTGAGCTCCTGACAGAGAGGATTAGTTCAGCCAATTTCCTCTCTCTGTTTCTGTGTGCTTGCTTGTGGGTAATGAAATAGCATGTAGGGCCTTGCCTGATGCTGTTGCCACTCTCTTGGACTTCTTGGTCTCCAGGGCTGAGGCAAACATATTCCATTGTTTATAAGCTATCAAATTATGCAGCATTCTCATATAGCAGCAGAAAACAGAACATGACAGTTATTTTGAAATTTAAAATTGGAAAAGGCATGGAAGTCCTCTGGCTAATCTTTCCAATTCTATTATGAAACCCCCTGCCATGTTACATGAAGTATTGTCCGTTTTATGCATTTAAATGTTCTATTTGGGCAGTAGCCTTTCTGATTGTATTTATATATGCCCCATCCATGTCCACATCTATGAAGAGCACCTTCAACCTAATAAGCAATTAACCTTTTCTTTCTAAGTATTATTATATGAGATTTTTCTATACAAAAGTACCATGTGTATACTCTAGAATCAACTTGAGATTGAGTAATTTGACAAGAATCCTGAATTTAAGTACATTTCAGTCTAGCAGAAAAGTTTAGGTGTAAGATACAAATACACTTTGATGTGGCAGAGTAATAAGGAAAACTTTAAGGAGTACAGCCTTGACATAAGGGTAGAATTTGGAAAGACTCTCCTAACGGTGGCCTAGAAAACAGAAAAAGTTCTTCCACATGGGAAATAATTCAACAGGATTCAGAGGAACTTATCATTCAAGACTTAGTTTGCGTGATAATCTGGATTGTCAACTTGACTGGGTTGAGAAATACTAGGAAATGTGTAAATCACACTGACGGGTGTGTCCGCATCCATGAAAGTGTTTGTAGAGACAATGGGGAGTCGCACCCTGATGTGGGTGACACCACCCAAAGGGCTGTGGGCCCAGGTAGAACAAACACAGAGGGCATAAGCTACACTTCCTTCTGCTTTGCTGGGATGTCTTTCCGTCTCCTGATATCCTCTTCACTCTCCCTTTTCAGAATGCTATAGTTTTCAGAATAGAGCTCTTTCACCTCATTTGTTAAATTAATTCCTAGATATTTCATTTTTGGGGAAGTTATTGTGAAAAGAATTGGCTCCCCAATTTCTCTCTCAATGAGTCTGCTTTTCATATATGAAAAAAGCTAGATAGATTTTTCAGTATGGACCCTTCATCTACTTATGCTACTGAATCTGGTGATTGAGTCTAGTAGTTATTTGGTTGAATTTTTAGGATCCTCTATGTAAAATATCATGTCATCAGCAAACAATGATAGCTTAACTTCTTCCTTTCCTATTTTTCTCCTTTTTATTTCATTCTCCTGTCTAATTGCTGTAGCTAATGTTTCTAGCACTATATTGCAAAAGGGTGGCAATAGTTGACATCCAGGTTGTGTTCTTGATTTTAGTGTGAAAGGTTTCAGATTTTGATCTTTTATTATCATGCTGCCTGTTGGTTTCTCATAAATAGCTTTTTATCAGTTGATATAAAGACTAATTTTCTGTAGGGGTTTTGATCATAAATTGGTGTTGGATTTTGTTAAACACTTTTCTGCATCTATTGAGTTGGCCATTTATTTTTTGTCCTTGAGTCTGTTAATGTAGTGTATTATGTTTACTGTTTTATGTATGTTGAACCATCTTTACA